>VDFB02346326.1:0-28859 GCA_007258455.2 Sequoia sempervirens
AAAACCCTGGTTAAAAATTGGCGACCTATAACATTGCTTAATGTTTCCTATAAGATTCTAGCTAAGATTTTGGCTGACAGAGTGGCTCTTGTTCTCCCCTCAATTATTAATTCTACCCAGACTATATTTATCAAAGGGAGATACATTCTTGAAAATCTGATCACTGGTTGGGAGGCCTTGAACTGGGCTAAGAATACTGGTCAAGATGTTGCAATGCTTTTGTTGGATTTTGAAAAGGCTTATGACATAATTGAATGGGATTTTGTATTACTAATGCTCAAATCCTTTGGTTTCCCTAATTCTTTTTGTCATATGGTCAGAACTTTGTTTTGTGATGCCTCTTCCCAAGTTGAGGTTAATGGGCTCCCTTCTCAGGAAATTGTACTTGAATGGTCTATAAGGCAAGGGTGTCCTCTTGCCCCGACTCTCTTTGTAATTGCTTCAGATGTCGTACATTATGTGCCAAGAGAAAATTTTTCCATTTCAAGAATCAGGGGTCTTAGACTACCTGATGAAAGTGATCTTCTTAACCTCCAATTTGCAAATGACACATCAATTCTTTTGTGCTTGGAAGAGATCAATTTATCAAATTTGTTGGGAAAGTTGGATGTTTTTTGTCTTGCCTCGGGAGCCAAAATTGCTCCCTCTAAATCTCATCTCTTCAGTTGGACTGAGGTGGCTCCTAGCTGGCTCAGTAAATATGGTCTTCAATGGGGGGGCCCACACAAGATTGTGAGATATCTTGGCATTCCCTTTGTGGTGGAGACTAATATTAAGGAAATGTGGCTTTGGGTTAGAGATAAGATTGAAAGAAAGATCTCCAAGTGGAATAGACAATTTTTATCACTGGCTAGGAGAATTCAAATCTGTCAAAAGATTTTGTCCTCCTATAGTATCTATTTTGCTTCTATGTGGTTTTTTAACTCTTATCATATTACTGAAATTCAAAAGAAAATAAGGTCTTTTCTTTGGTCTGATGGTAAAGGAAAGAGAAAACAACATTCGGTGAAATGGGAATGGTGTACATTGGAGAAAGCTAAAGGCAGTCTGGGACTGAAAGATCTTAGATTGTAGGGTATTACATTGGCTGCAAAATGGATTCTTGGTGCTCTCAAGGGTGAAGGTCCTTGGAAGGTGTTGGTTAGATAGAATATCAGTAATGCTACTCCTAAACATGATAAAGCTTGGAAGTCCTTACCTTTCAGTGATATCCTTAGTAGGAAGGAACCCATCTTACTTGCTGGTTCTAATGTCTTTAGGACTATTTGGAAGGCATGGGAAATACTGAAGACTAGGCTCACCAATTGTCACTTTATCTCAAGGGGCAATGGGACCATTCAGATCAATAGATCTATTTGGTGGAATCTTGAACATAAGGGGAAACCCTTGGCCCTAATTCAGGGGTGCTCTGCTAAGAGCTGGGCCGGTAAAGGCATCCAGTGTTTCAAGCATATTTTGAAAGATGGTAAACTAAAAAATTGGAATGATTTTTTCTCAGAATATAATATCTCTCCTACTCATTGGAGGACTTATTCAATTCTCTAGGAAGCCTATAACAAACTGTACTCTCTTGTTCGATATAAAAATGATAAAGCTCAATACATGGACTTTTAGTGGCTAAATGGTAACAATATACAAAAAAACAAAAGTTAAAGATATGTATTCTATGCTCACAAAACATATTGATTTGACTGATCACCTAAATCAGATATTGAAGGTTAATTAGAGTAAAAATTATTGGCAATTAATCTTTCAGCTTAACTGGTCCAAACAAATGGAAGCAAAAATTGCATGTTTTAGATGGTTACTTATTCTGCAGAGGCTGCCATTCAGAACCAAGTTTAATGATATTGATATTTGCAATTTCTGTAGAACTCCTAAAACTATTAAGCACATCTTCTTTGATTGCATTTTTGCTAAAGAAATTTGGGAAATATTTTGTGATACTCAAGATATTTGGGATGCTAATAGACAACCTCTCCCTGAGAAGATTATTTTTCAATGTCCTAAGATGGGCAAGACTATTGTATTATTTTGGTTGTGTTTTTCTTCCAGTATTCTTTGGTCCATCTGGAAAGCTAGAAATGAGGACAGGTTTCAAGGGAAGAGGAGGGTGCTTACTGAGTCTTTCAGAGGACTCATCTTTCATAATGTTGTCATGCAGGTTTATATCATGGTGGAGCTTTCCAAGGATGAATTTTGGCATTACCTTGAACAAGGACATGTTACCATTGATATTATGGAGGCCCATTATGGACATATGTGGACGAAAGGCCATCCAGGGGTTGATGTATTTATGAGAGCCCTACATGCCTTCAGGCAAGATATTGTAGGTGGTTAGCACAGGGGAGGTGATAACAGGGATTAGATTATGTAGTCATCCATTGCTGAACAGAATGTTGTTGAAGCCCTATTGTAGCTGTGTAATGGGATTGTTTCTCCTAGAAATCAATGATCATTTGCCTCGGGCACCTTCATATCCTTTTTGATTTTGGAATGGGTCTTAATATTGTATATTGTCAATATGTATAGGGTCTGTCTTTATATTTTTTGATATTATTGACATTCTTTTGTAGGTCCATTTTGGATGTTCGTATACTCTAATGGTTGATCCACTTTGTGTGTGTATGGGGTTGTAAGGCTGGGTCTCATTTACTAATGTAACTGGGGGAAATACTATTTTTTATTTTATAGGGGGGTTGGTGGTTGATCTTTAGTTGGATATGATGCTCTTTTGCTATGTATCTTTTGTTCACTCTATACTTAATATAAAAAAATACTAGCAATCGTACCTTAGTGTGCAATGAGTACACCAGAGAAGTTTGGAAGGTCAATTAGGGAGTTTTTTGGTCTACTTTTTACATACATTTATGTAGTATACATGAGTTCAATTGATAGGCTATTTATAAAATGATGTTTTTGCAACAAAGGTCTCAATGGAGAAGTGATAGCTTCAAATCAACTATGCATCTGTTTATAGGGATTCAAACACAACTAAAAAAAAACCTCTGAATCAAAAAGATAATAAGATTCCATTACCAATAAGCTCATATTATGTTTACAATAGGGGGAGAGGGAGAGAGAGAGGGGGGATAGAGAGAGGGGTAAAAAGATAGAGATAAAGAGGAAGTTAGAGATAGAGATGGAGATGGAAATGAAGATGGGGGAGAGGCATATTGAGAGAAGGAGAGGGAGAGATAAAGATAGAGGACAAAGGGATAAATGGAGATGGAAGACATAAATATATAGAGAGGGAGAGAATGAGAGAGAGAGAGAGATAGAAATATAAAGATAGAGATAGAAAGTGATATATAGAGAGGGGTAGAGAGGGAAAGATATAGGGGTAGAGAGAGATGGATAGAAAATGAGATAGAGATAGATGGAGATATGTAAGAATTTAAATATGAAGAGATAGAGATAGAGATAGAGATAGGGAGGGAGAAACAAGGATCTAGTGTGTGTGTATGAGTAAGAGAGAGATATGGATAGAGATAGAGAGGGAGATCTAGATATGTATAAATAGATAGAGAGGGAGGGAGATAGAGGGAGAGAAATAGAGATAGGAGAGATAAGTAGAGAGATATAGAAAGAGGAAGTGATAGGGAGAGGGAGAGAGGGGGAGATGGGGATATAAAGGATACCTGTAGAGAGATAAATATAACTTGGGAATGATAGAGAGGGTGAGGGAGAGACAAATAAAGACATAGAGAGATAAATATATAAAGGGAGATATGGAATGAGAGAGGGAGAGGGAGAGATGGAGATAAAAAGAGGGAGAAAATTAAAGAGGGGAGGTGGAGAGATAAATATACAGATATAGGAAGTGATAGATAGAGAGAGGTAGAGAGAGGGATATATATATATATATAGAGGGAGTAGGAGAGATGGAGCGAGAAGTGTATAGTAAATAAGAGAGAGAAAGAGAGAGATAATGAGATATAAATAGAGAGGGAGAGGGAGAGATGGGAAGATAAAAATAGAGGGGGAAAGAGTGAGATAAAGGAGGTGATAGAGATAATTAATAAAGGGAGAGAGAGATAGAGAGAGGGGGAGAGATAGAGATATAGAGATAGAGATGGGGAGGGAGAAATAACGAGAGTGTGTGCATGTGTGTGAGTGAATGAGATATAGAGATAGAGATAGGGAAGGAGAAAAAATAAGTGTGTATGTTTGAGTGAGAGAGATATTGAGATAGATATAGAGAGGGAGAGATAAATATAAATAGATAGAAAGGGAGGGAGAGGGAGAGAAATAGAGTGAGGATAGTGAAGTTGATAGATATAGAGAGTGATTGGGAGAAAGGGAGAGATATGGATATAAAGAGGGAGAAATAGAGAGAGATATAGTTGGAAATATAGAGGGGAAGAGAGAAAGAGATGTAAGGAGAGATAGAGATAGAGATAAGGAGAGAGATAGAGAGGAAGATAGATATGGAGATGGAGATGGAAATGGAGAGAGAGGTAGGGGGAGAGATAAATAAAGATAAAAAGAGGGGGAGACAAAGAGAGAGGGAGAGAATGAGAGATGGAGGGATAGAAAGATAGAGATAGGAAATTATATAGAGAGAGGTAGAGAGAGGGAGATGTATATAGAGAGAGGTACATATGGGGAGATATATATAGGGGAAGAGAGAGAGAGAGATCTCTTTATATCTCTATCTCCCTCTCTATCTTTATATTTTTATTATTTGTTAATCTCTCTCTTCATCTCTTTCCCCTATTTCTCTCTATATTTGTCTTCCCTTCTCTCTTCCTATATCTATCTTTCTCTCATTTATTCTCTTTGTCTATTTCCCTCTCCTATATTTCTCCCCTTACTATTTTTTTATCCCTTGTTATCTCCCCTTCTCTCTCCCCTTTCCCTCTTGATCTCTTGATCTCTCTACCTCCAGATATATACAAATTTGTCTCTTATTTCTCTTTATCTCTCTATCTCTCTCTTTATGTGACTAGATCTATGTCTCTCCTCTTCTCTCTTTTCCTCTCTATTTCTTCATCTCTCTTCCTATCTCTATCTCTTTGTCTCTCCATTTTGTTCTGTTATATCTATACCTCTATTTTTGTATCTCTATCTCTCTTTTTGTCTCTTGTATCTCTTTGTCTCCTCTATTTCTCTCTTTATTTTCGCTCTTTCTCTCTCTATTTTTTTTCCTCCTAAGTGTGCATTGGAATTTGAGCATTGACAGACTATGTGTCCTCACAAGCTTTGAGCATAACAATGTTATTTCCTCTTGTTGGATCCAGTTATACGACAGGTCTTAGTGGCCTTGCTTTTTCCTTACCTCAATAGTCGTGGATAGTAGAAGGATTTGCAAAATCTTTATTTGGTAGGTGGTTGTCTTGTTCCCCTACTGGTGAACTCGTGCCTAGTTTCCATGGATACGTTGTATTGCTATAATGGCACCTTCATTTCCCCCTCTCAAGCATGATCACAATGGCGTATCACTTCGGGTTGGAGTGTAGTTGTTGTGTGGGTGTCGAAGGAGGCTGAGCGGAGGAGACTAAAGATGAGCATATTGCATTTTTTTTTTTTGGAGTCTAATCTTGGAATGATTGAGCAAAATGTAGTAATGAGGCTCTTGGTTGTGGCTGAGGGTGTCGAGTATCTCTACCATTGAGCCCCACCCCTTGGCTCTTTAATGTAATTCCTGATAAATTTTTTTTTTCAATTTTAATTGAGGGAGCTACCCCCACACTGGTAGCACTCACCCATACAAAAAAAGTTTTAATAAGATAAATAGTTATAAATTAAATTAATTATAATAATTTTTAATTATTATTTGTAATTTCATAAAAAGACATAAATAATAAAAATAAACTTAAAACTTAAATCTAAAATTAAAAACTAAAATAAAATAAACTAAATGGAAAGTCAAAATATATCAAAATCTAAATATTAATAAACATAATACAAAATTGGGCCAAATCTTCAATGTCTACTACCCCAGTGTGGTTGAATGCATTCAAACTATTCTTGGTGAAGAAATATATCAACCCCAATCTCCACACCTCATTTTCTCGTCCCATGTACTTTCAATTTTTGTGTCTAATGTCTTGGACCTCGTGTGATGCTTTGAATATTTAGAGGTGATAGTAGATGAAGTGGTTCACGACCAATTCCTGGGTGATAATGGTATGCTACGTTGTGTACAAATGTATGAATTTGACAAAGGGAAGGGTTGGGTTGGCGAATTATTTCCAAAAAGCTACGTGAAACATAAGAGAGGGTTTGTGGCAGTTTATGATGCCATTAAGCATGCTTTGCAAATGAACTATTCACGAAATCTATATAGGGTTTTGGATATGCATTCTATAGAAATTGGTAATCAGTTGGTAAATGGAATAAAAGACAAATATTTTGCCATTTCTTTTCTCCACTCTCATCACAGGCACCATAATGCTAATGCTCCTCCTCTACTACCTACTTCAGTCCATGATGACGATTCATCTCAAGAGTGTCAGGATGAGAAGTTTGTGGCAAATGATGATATAGTTTGAAATGCTATGATAATATGGTAGAATTTTGATGAAGATACTTGCTAAATCTTGTGATTTTGTAATATCTCTAGCTGCTTCTTCAAGTTGTTATGCTAAGCTTCTCATATGAGCCATTGTTCTTGGTCTTGCCAATTTTTGTAATCAATAGATGACAACCTTCCTACTTTTGTATGCTTTTACTATATAATATAATATATAGGTTAAATTCCTTTTGCCAAAAAGTTATAATAATTTTAAAAAATTAATAACAAATAATAAACTTATTAAGTTAATAAATGATTAAATAAAAAAGTAAAACTATTTTATTTATTTATTAGAATTGAAATATTAATAACATATGTACCTAAAAAATATAATTAATATATTACAAACAATATTGCATTCATCATCACCATTCATTTACTATTTTGCATATTACTTGCTTTTTTTCTCTTTTTACTCTTTTACATGTTTTTCTAAAATAACTTTTGCTTGGTACAACTTTGTTTTTTTTTAATTTGTTATATTATATATTTTCTATAATGTAAATTCATATTTCAAATGTTATTATGAATATGCTTATTACATATTATATTTTATATTAAAAATTATTAAATGCAAATATAATATAATATATAACTAGCAAATATATAACCTATATATAAAATACGCCGAGATGTAGCTCGACGCGTTTAATTTTTTCATCATTCAACTTTTATTAAAGTTGAATGATGAAAAAATTAAACGCCTCGAGCTACATCTTGACGTATTTTATATATAGGTTATATATTTGCTAGTGGCAGCTGCGACATGTGTAACACATTAAATAAATTAATATATTTAGGGTTATGATTAGAGTTAGCATTTAGGATAAGGATTTATATCATGGTTAGGGTTAGCATTAGGGTTAGGGTTTGGTTTAGATTTATTATTATGATTAGGGTTAGGGTTTAGTGATAAGGTTTGGGTTTATGGTCATAGTTAGTGTGAGAATTATGTTAGGGTTAGGGTAGAATTATGGTTAGGGTTAGGGTTTGGATTATAATTATGACAGGTTTTAGGTTAGGAATAAGGCTTTGGTTAGTGTTAAGGGTGGGGTTGGAATTACTATTAAGGTTTGGATTGGAATTATAATTAGGGGTAGGGTAAGGATTTATATTTGGTTATGGCTATGGTTTGGGTTAGGGTTAGGGTCAAGGTTAGGATTAAGGTTAATATTAGCATTAGAGTTAGGATTTGGTTTACGATTATGATTATGGTGAGAGTTAGGGTTTAGACTTATGATTAGGGTTATAGTTAGTG
Organism: Sequoia sempervirens; assembly: GCA_007258455.2. Taxonomy (NCBI): domain Eukaryota; kingdom Viridiplantae; phylum Streptophyta; class Pinopsida; order Cupressales; family Cupressaceae; genus Sequoia; species Sequoia sempervirens. The sequence goes on from VDFB02346326.1 coordinate 7,779, forward strand.
TTAGGGTTTAGTGTTAAGGTTTAGTGTTATACATTGAATAAATTAATATAATTAGGGTTATGATTAGGGTTATGATTTATATCACAATTAGGGTTAGCATTAGGGATAAAGTTTATATCATGGTCAGGGTTAGCATTAGATTTAGGGTTAACCATTTAGGATTAGGGTTTATCATTTAGGTTTATGATTATGGTTAGGGTTAGGGTTTAGACTTATTGTTAGGGTTATAGTTATAGTTAGGTTAGGGCTTAGCATTTAGGTGAAAAAAAAAATGAAATATTAAATGTGTGGAAAATACATGTATGATATATGGGTGATGGAAAATTTGTTAATCCTAATTCTATCTCTAACTCTAACACTAACCCTAATCCTGACCCTATTTCTAATCCTAATTGTAACCCTAATTCTAATTTTATCTTTAACCCTAACCCTATTCCTTACACTATCTCTAATCCTAACCCTAATCCTAATTCGATCTTTAACCCTAACCCTAACCCTAATTATTACACTATTTCTAATCCTAACTATAATCCTAACCCTATCTCTAACCCTAGCCCTAGCCCTAATCCTGATTCTACCTCTAATCTCAACCCTAATCTTGAACCTATCTCTAACCCTAACCCTAACCCTAATCCTTACTCAAACCCTAACCATAAGCCTAATTCTATCCCTAACTCTAACTGTAACCCTAATCTTAACCCTATCTCTAACCCTAACCCTAACCCTAATCCTAATACTAACCCAATCTTAATCATAATTATATCTCTAACCATAGCCCTAATCCTAATCCTAATCCTAACCCTAATTAATTTAATGTTGGCTCCATCATAACCTTAACCCTAAACTTAACCCTAATTAAACCATCTTAAATCTATTTGAACTCTAACCCTAAATGTGCAATAACCCTTGACCACGCCCACAAAAGGATATGAAAATCACGACAAAACCTATCTTGGGAATTGGACATTCCAGCAGGTGACTAATACCTCTTCATGGACGTTCATTTACTTGTCAAACCAGGGAACGTAAACTTTAAATGGAGCGGCACAATATATGCACTAAGAACCGGTTTCAGTCATAATCTACTGAAAAGTAAACACTTGGAAAGAAATTTCTATCTATGCAATAACGTAAAGTTCTCTTAACTCAATCATAGACTAACCAAAGCAGGAATCGTAATAGCTACGGCTAAAGGACAAACTATAAACTGGCCTTATGCTACAGGAACAAACACAGGGATGGATTCTTGATGCTGTAGGAACAGTATAAGACTAAGCTTGTGTTGAAACTTCTAAAAATGAAATCTAGCTTGAATTAACAAAAGATAAACAACTGTGCTCCTACAGATACTTACTAATTGGGCCCCCTTAGCAAGCATCAACTAATTGATACAGAAGATTGTGCTTAGAACTCCATCAACTTTTATTCATAATGCGAAATCATTTACATTGACTGTTTTGTTTCTAAAAACTAACAAAAACCTTGATTCATATTATATCTTTAACTCTTACATAATCTGCTTCTCTATCTATCTATCTCCTTCTCTGATCTATTATGTTCTGTTCGCCCGCACAGGAGGAACACTTATTTTTAAACAGGAGAACAACTAACTAACTAACTAACTAACAAAGAAAGACGTGGATATGAAATATATCCCGAAATCGAGGAACAAACTTCATAAATGAGTTATCCGTTCAACCCAATCTAGAGAGAATCTAGCACTCCACTCTTTCCAGATTAAATAGCATTTAAAATCCTTCCCAACCATTTCAGTCAAAGAGTCTTTGCCAGAGCTTCCTCGAAGTCGTGCAGGAAATGGACTTTATTGCAAGGCCGAGATTGGCTGTGCTTGACTTGATCACACTTTCTTCAACAACCTGCGAAACACAAGGTAACAGATACGAAAGAAAAGGCGCATGGCACATACACAATATCCATTCATTAATCACATATTTAAATCTATTTCATCATTCAAAAACTACATGCGCTATACCAGTCATTTTGGGAAGTCAACAGGGTAATAAATACAGACATGTCAACATAATCGGCTATAGGAACATGAAAGTGTATTGCTATAGGATATCCCCCAATAAAAAGGTTTCAAGAGAGTTAAATAATCATAATCAACAGAAGTAGAGGTATTAAAAGTACACCATGATATCCAGATGATGAGCATATTTTGGGCTCATCATTTTGTCCCCTACTTAACCCAATGCTGGTCCTCCATCATTAAACTTCCTGGTGGTCTCTCTGAAATTAGTGGTTGAGGAATGACCTTGAAATGGAACTCCAAATGTGTAACAAAAGCCTCTGTAACTCTGCCATCCTTCATACCTACGGACTTCTAAGTCATCATTAAGTTTTGTAGCCTGATAGGAATAAAGGGGCCACATTAGCACAGGAGGTCTAAATGTTAATGGCAACCACAATTCAAACCTCTTTTGGAGTCCTAGTTGTATGTATTTGCTTGACCGTTTAAGAGCTGCTGTAAAATTTAGTGGACTGTGAGGTTCAGACTTTCTTAACCCGACAGTTAATCTTTCCCACCTCTTTTCAACTCTGGAGTATGACAGTCTCCAAAACGAGTATGATTGTTCCTGAAATTCATCATATACCTGTCTCCTGAGATCAAATATTTTCACTCTGGCTGTATCATTATTAATACCATATGCCAAAGTAAGCCAGGTTTTTAGCATTGTGCGAGGATCTGAACTCTCAGAACGCAATGGAACAGGCTCATTCCTTTCTGCTTCTTCATAGGTTTCCCATTGCCTGCCATAATTTATTTCATTTGCTGCCCAAGACATAAGCGATCTCAAATGGATATCGCCAATATAAAGAAGAGGATTCCACTCTGTTTCAAATGGAATTAAGAAGCCATGAAGGTAAAATTCACACAAAGAATTTCTGAGCCAATTAGGGGCTGCCTAATATGCTTCATAAAACTCTTTAGCATTGTGAAGAATAGGATCCTGATTTCTGGAAATTCTCATTAGTTGAAACCATAAGAACTGTTCTTTGAGGCACAGAGAATAAACTCTGGGTGGTGGTCTGCATTCCATAATCTGACTAGTTACCTTCAACATTTCATCCATCTTTTCTTTTAACTCCTAAATTTCCAGTTTCTGCTCTTCAATTTTCTTTTTCATTTTCTTCTTTTCCTCCTCCCAAAGACTCTATTGCATTTCAGTCTTGGCCAGGTGGCAGAAAGTCAGGGTTTGTAATGTAACCGGTTACCATGCAGCTTTGACATATTCCAAAAATTCAATTAAAAATGTTTTCTTATAAACAACAATGGCTTGACAAGTTGCAGGAAAAATTGAGGCTTCATTGACCACTTCCAATAGTTCAGTCTGTTCTTCCTCTTGCTGCAGGAAAAACTCCTGTTGCTGCAGTGGAGAAGACTGTGCTTCCTTCGAAATCTGCATAGCCACAACAGCCAAGTCATCGAGACTCGGTACTCCCCTTTCATTATGCTCAACTTCCCTTATCTCAACTTGTTCTTCTTCAAGAATAACAAATGAACTCTGTGTAGCACTTTCAGATATATTCTGAGAAACATCAGGTTCAGACTCAACAGATTCTTCTGAAATTACAATAACCTCAGGTTGAGGTGAAGCAGGGGCTACTTTACATTGTGTTCTTGTAGAAACTCTTCTTGGCAGTGTTGTGGTTGCAGGAGGTGCTCTTGTAGCCTTCCTCTTTTTGAATTGCCTAGAAGGTTCTGCCTTGTCAGAAGATGATGGTGAACTGGTGATGGCAACAAGTGTTGCTGTAGGAGACAATGCTACAGGGGAAGAAGCTGTAGGAGAAGAACGTTGCCTTTTTTGAGAAGGGGGGTCAGATTCTGGGGTTTGCTCAACCCCAGATGACTCCCCGACCTTAGTTTTTCCTCTCTCTCTCTCCTACTGGCAGCCCTAGTTTGCACCTGGGCAGAAGACTCTGGTGTGAGAGCTGCAGGACCAGGTGCTACAGGAGTAGATGATGCTTGCCCTGTTCTTCTACTAGTGGACTCTATTTCTTCTTTCTTTTTCCAAGGCTGTGGGGTAAGTGCTCTAGGGGGTTCTAGGCATTGTAGGCTCTTCTGGGCAACAAATTCTTCCCAAGAAAGAGGTGATACATCTCTTAAAAAGTGTGCAATCAACAATTTTATGAGGCCATGGTGAGCAATAGAATTATCTTTCTCCTGTTGGGTTCCGTGGGCACATTGTTCCAGGAAGTTTAACAAAAAGTTCAGAACATTAACAACTAATCCATGCCTCATATGACTTAGCAATTTGAAGTGGTAAGAATGCAGGTAGGAGAAACAACCTTCACAAGTTAAATACCTGATTATAAAAGCAGTGTATTCAGGGTATGGAGGAGGCAATGACACTCGCTTGCATCCTTGCTTTGAGACCTCCAAAGGTCCATCAGTGGGTATTGAAAATTCCACTCTTGCAGAAGCAGCATCCGAAGAAAAAATTTCTCCAATGGCTGGGAACCCGGTTACTTCTGCAATTCTTTCTTCAGTCGCAACAACTGTTAGACCCCATACAGTAGCCTCCCCTTCAGAAAGGGTTCTCAAAAAATTTCCTACAGCCTCCTCGTCAAAAGCATCTAAACTCAAGAAGTAATTCAGCCAACCACAGAGGTTGAATGCTTGGGTTGTTTGAGGATTCTGCATTAACAACTCATGAGCTACAGGCTCATGCTTAACCAACTGACCACCCATGTTTATAGTTTTGCTTTAACTGACTCAACTCCTTTCTGAAAATCAAGAATTTCCCTTGTTCTGCTCTAGTTTTTCTCTGTTCCGCCGTCAATTTCCTTTTCTTTTCCAAAAATGAACTTTATGAACTTTTTAAATAAGCAATTTTTTTTTCATTTGAATGTGATTCTCAATGAAAAACATGCAATGAAAAAGATATGCGATCATATTTGGAAAGTACCAGAAAAATAATAAAGAAAGATTATCTAAGCAGTTGTGACAACGGTGAAAGGACATGTTTAAAAAGTGGATTATCCCGCCCCCTACTTAGAGTATGACATGTGTCCTCACATGTACTAGGGAATAGGCAAAAATCAGGTAATAATGACTGATACAGACAGTGCATTAAATGAATAGAATGAAATAAATCAAAAATGCGATAATCAAAAGATATTGCGTACCTCCATTAAATGTTCGTATGTGCTGAGAAAGTTGACAACTTCGGCATGAGATGACAGTTGGGAATGAGATCATAATTAGGGGTGGTGCGGATGGATGACGTGGATGGATGACGTGGATGGATGAGATGGATGGAATGGATGGATGGTACAAAAGATAAAGAAGTAAATGTGGCGATAAGTGGAAACGAAGAAAAGGGGTTCCCTTAAAAGGAAACCTTTATTATGAGCATGCATTAGAAAATCATGGAGAAGCTGCAGGAGCAAGGCTAAAGCCTTCAGCTGCAGGAAGAGTTGTGGCAGAATCCTGAATGAACTACTGCATGAATTCCTCTTTTGAAACTGGTTTATGGTACAACCAGAGGCGGTGTCCATTAACTAGCAACTTGAATCTAACAGGATCAATTGTAACAAGTTGCACTGAACCATTAGCAAATACATTCTCAATTTCATACGGGCCCAACCATTTGGTTTGTAATTTTCCTGGACTGTCCTTATATCGTGAGTCATAAAGCAGGGCCCAATCTCCTACTTTGAACTTCTTCTCCTTAATGTATTTATCATGCCACCTCGTTCTCTGATTTTGTATCATCTCAGTGTGTTGCAGGGCATCCTTTCAGAGCTCATCCAAAGCATTGAGTTGCATGATTCTATCCTTTTGTGCATTTGTTAAGTCCATGTCCATCTCCATGGCTGTTCTTAGAGTCTTATGTTCAAACTCTATTGGCATTACAACTGTTTTACCATACACCATTTCAAAAGGTGTATATCTTGTAGCAGTCTTCCAGGTAGTACGGTAGGCCCATATAGCTTCTGGTAATCTTGTGGCCTAGTCCTTCCTATGCAAATCTACAGTTTTAGTCAAAATGGTTTCTATATCCCTATTTGTGACTTCAACCTGGCCATTGTCCTGGGGGTGATAAGGAGTTGATTTCCTGTGCCGTATATTATATTCATTGACTAAAGCTGTGATAAGTGTAGAAGTAAATTGTGTTCCTTAATCTGTCACTATTTCCCTAGGGACACCAAACCTAGTATATATTTCCTCGTAGAGAAATTCAGCCACTTTATTATCCCTAGCATGTTTCATAGGCTTAGCCTCTACCCATTTTGTGACATAGTCTGTGCATACAAGGATGTAGGACTTACCATTGGAAGGTGGATCAATTGGTCCTACAAAATCGAGTCCCCATTTGTTGAAGGGGGCAACTACAACTTGTGGAAATAAAGACATCTCATTAGATCGAGTTGGTCTTCCCATCCTCTGGCATCTGTCACACCTCCTGGTATATTTAGCTGCATCTCTATGCAAGGTTGGCCAATAGTAACCAGTGTTGAGAATTTTCATCGCTATTCTTTTGGCAGCGAAATGTCCACCACACTGCTCATTATGGCTGGCATGCAGTATATCATAAGTGTCCTCCTCTGGTACAGATCTCCGCATAATTTGATTTGGCCCAGTATAAAACATGCAATCTATAATCCAGGAAAGTTAAAACTTTTCTCTACCAATAATCTCTTTTCCTTAGGAGAGAAGTGAGGAGGAGTTCTTCCTGTAGCTAGATAATTTGCTATATCAACATACCATGGGTGAATAACCTTAATTGCAAACAGGTGCTCATCAGGAAAGGAGTCTTCAACAACCGCAGAGTCATCTTGCCTTTGAAGTCTGGAAAGGAAATCGACAACTACATTAGCTTTACCTGGTTTTTCCACAATTGTAATATCAAATTCCTGCATCAGCAATAACCATCTTGCCAGTCTCCCAGATATTGCTGCTTTGTTCATGAGATATCGGATTGTGGCATGATCAGTATGAACAAATATATGATAACCAGTAATATAATGCCTTAATTTATTAAGGGCGTAAATGATTGCTAACATTTCTTTTTCTGTAACAGTGTAGTTCAATTCAGCTCCTTGCAAATTTTTGCTTATGTAATAGAGTGCATGTTCTATTGAACCATCCTTCTGTCCTAACATTGCGCTAATGGCATAATCTGATGCATCTGTATGAATATGAAATGGAAGTGACCAATCAGGTCCTTTTAGAACAAGTGCCTGTGTAAGGGCTACTTTTAAGTCAAGGAATGCTTTTTCACATTCCTCTGTCCAGGAAAAATCTGCATCTTTCTTCAACAGACTGTATAAAGGGCCTGTTGTTTGGCTGAAGTCCTTGATGAATCTTCTGTAGTATCCGGCATAGCCTAGGAAGCTCCGTACCTCTTTTTTCTTGGTAGGAGAGGGTAACTTAGAGATAACTTCAATCTTAGCAGGATCAACCTGAATTCCTGCAGCAGAAATGTAGTGACCAAGTACTATTCCTTCTTGCATCATCATGAAGCATTTTTGACTATTGAGTGATAAGTTGTGATCTTCACATCTTTGTAGTACCTTGTCCAAGTTAGTTTGAGCTTCCTCAAATGTTGTACCATAAATAGTAAAGTCATCCATGTATATTTCCATGCAATCATATGATATATCTGAGAAGATACTTATGACTGCCCTCTGGAAAGTTGCAGGAGCATTATAGAGACCAAAAGGAAAAACTGAATAGGAAAAGGTTCCCCAAGGGCATGTAAAAGTAGTTTTTTCTTGATCCTTAGGGGCAATCTTGATTTGATTGTACCCACTGAAACCATCCAAGAATGAGAAGTACTTTTTCCCTGCTAAATTATCTAGAACTTGATCAATGAATGGAAGAGGAAAGTAATCTTTCTTTGTTGCTAAGTTGAGTTCTCTATAGTCTACACATACCCTCAATTTTCCTCCTTTCTTAGGAACAATGACCAATGGTGAAACCCACTGACTATTGGAGATTGGGTAGATAAAACCAGCTGCTAACATTTTCTGCAATTCTTCTTTAACAATTTCTCTCAAAGTTGGATTAATTCTTCTCTGAGGCTGCCTGATAGGTTTGAAGTCACTATCAATATATATGTGATGTGTACAGATTTTTGGGTCTAAACCCCTCATATCCCCATAGTCCCATGCAAAATCTCTTTTGTGGGCTTGCAACATTGTGGCTAGGGCAGTTTGTTGAGACAGAGACAACTTATTATTAATATGCAGACAGCGGCCTGGAGATACTTCTATCTGTTTGGTGAGATCATTTATTGAGGTTGCTGATAAAGGTGGTGCCTATATATCACATAATAGAAAATCATGATGATTCTCAGGATCTAGTTGCTACAGGAAGCATTGCTGAGAGCTGCTGTCCAAAACAGATGGGCTATTCAATCCAGCACTAAACTGCAGAATGTGTAGAAGCAAGTTATCCTCACTCTGAAGCTGGGAAAATGGATCAGTTCATAGCATCATCAACTGAGCTAATGAATTGAATTCTTTAGATTCCTTTCCTAGATCTGGCCAAACTGGTTGAGACAAATCTGGCAAAGGTTATGCAGGTGGGTATAAAGCTAATTTCTTCCTGGACTGACCGTCAGAAATTGTCATGTCTCCTGAACGACATCCTATAAGGGCATCAGCTGTAGCTAACCAAGGTCTGCCTAGGATAATAGGATATCCCCCTAGGGTTGCCTTAGTGGACAATATGGTGAAATCAACAGGGTATTCCCAAGATTCAAGGGTGAAAATGACATCTTCTATTACTCCATTAGGTGTAACCGTTGAACTATTAGCAAGCTGCAAGACAGTCGGTGTAGACTGAATATTTGGAATATTCAAACATTCCATAGTGTGCTTGGTCATGACATTAATGGCTGCACCAAGGTCAACCAAAACATTTCTTACTACTTGACCATTGATATTGATTTTTACTATAGGGCTTCCAGGGTCAGTATATTTTGGGATGACAACTTTCCCCAACATAATATCAGCTAACTCTCCTAGGACATGGATAGTTTGGGGGTCCTTTTTCTTTCTTCCTTATTTCTTTAAACAAGCCTCTTTAATGGATTTTCCATAAACTGGAACATCTTTGATTGCTTGAAAAAGAGGAATTTGAACTTGTACATTCTTTAGTTGCTCCAAAATATCAAAGGTGGGTTCTTCAATGGTCTTAGGTGTAGTAATCTGCAATCTCTGAGGAAAAGGTGGTGTAGCCTGAGGCTGCAGGATGGGTTTCTTGGAGGCAGTAGCTGATGCAGGTATATCCTCTGCATGATCAGTAGGTTGTTCAGCAACAGAGTCTAGAATCTCAGTTATTATAGGTGACTGTGGAGCAGGGAGAGTGGTTCCAGACCTGAGATGGATATCATTGATATTCAGGGCATATGCTGGATATGGGTTAACTTCTGCAAAATACATAGGTTGTTGTTGTTGCTGCTTGCTATTAGGATTGGGCAATGGTTGAGCAGGCATAGGCGTTTGTTTTGGAGGGCCAGTATTTTCTGCAGGACCTGCAGGAGTTGTAGGAGGAGGCATAAGGGCTAGAGGTTGTGGCTGCTGAGACTGCAAGAATCCAGGTGGTTGGTTCTGCCATTGCTGAGGACCTCTCCATTGAGGGTTCTGCTGCCAATTACCTGGAGGTGGAGTCCATTGTCCTTGTGGGTGCTGCCAACCTCCTTGAGGAGGTTGCCATTGAGAGCTCTGATAATTAGGCCAGTATGGTTGAGGAGCATTCCAAGATGGAGGTGGACCATACGTGGGTTGCCATTGATTATTATAGCTAGAATAAGGATTACCAAAAGTCAAAGGATCTTGAGGCATACCTTGTCTTGGAGCCCATGGTATCCTTTGTGCAACAAAGAAGACTTGGTCATCATCACCTTCTATCATCTTAAAATCAGTAGGTAGCTATTTTGCCTCCATATTAGCCACCAACTTGCATCTACAATCACATTTCTTCTGTCTATAATGTGGACAGAACTCAGCCAAAATCGCCTCAGCCTCTTCATGTTTCTTGCGAGCTTGCATGGTATCCAACTGCGTAGCCATGTTGTTTATGATGTCCTACTTGAAATCAGATAGCAAGTTTGTAATCTCCATCCGGGAAACTCCGCTGGAAGAAGACTTTGCCACTGTAGCTTGATGACCTCTACCCTTCTTCACATTTGCTCGGGAGTAATTGAGACATATCTTCATGAGATCATCCCAAGATGCTTGAGTAATATCACCACCCCCCATCAGGTCCAAGGCATCTATGCAAATATCATTGATTCCTCTTAGAAAAAGTAATTTATGAGATTCTTCATTAAGAGTATGGTCTGAGTTCTTTTTTAGAGAAAATAGGAATCTTGATATATAATCCTCCAGACTTTCATCTTCCTTCTATTGAATTTAGAATATATCATCACCTTTGCTGCCACTCTTACAGTATTCCTTGTATTTCTCAAGAAATTTTGTTTGCATGACTGGCCAACTATCGACAACACCCCTTCCTAAACTCATGAACCATCTGAGAGCTCCCTCCTTCAAGGTAGCAGGGAACAATTTCAATTTGTGAGCATCTGAAGTGTAGTCATAACTATGACAGAGGATGTCAAACTCGAACAAGAAGGTCTCTGGATCTTCTGTGACTAAGCCATAGAACTTGGGAAGTAATGAAGAAGGAATATTCTTAAGGTTGTCATTGTTTTGTTGAGGAGTAATGGGGAATTCAAAAGCAGGAGGTGATTCAGTGGATTACGTGCCATGTTCACCTGACCAAGTATAGGAGCAAATGGATTTCCTTCAGATTCTTCGTCAAATGGGTCAAATAGTAAATCAACACACAGACCTTCAACAAATGGGTCAATATCTAAGTCTCCTTTGTCCTCAAATAGGCTATAAGCTGGTTCAGTTTTCTTGGCAATGAATGGTAGGTTGGGGAGAAATCTTCCCTGAGCGTCTCTCCTTCTATGCATGCAATGAAAATGAATGGTATTTTGAAATATTTTGAAAAAATGACTAAACTACTGCTAATAATGACTATAGCTGGTTCTTAGATTGACACCATCCCCGGCAACAGCGCCAAAAATGACCATGCCCACAAAAGGATATGAAAATCACGAAAAAACCTATCCTAGGAATTGGACATTCCAGCAGGTGACTAATACCTCTTCATTGACATTCATTTACTTGTCAAACCAGGGAATGTAAACTTTAAATGGAGTGGCACAATATGTGCACTAAGAACTAGTTTCAGTCATAATCTACTGAAAAGTAAACACTTGGAAAGAAATTTCTATCTATGCAATAACGTAAAGTTCTCTTAACTCAATCATAGACTAACCAAAGCGGGAATCGTAATAGTTATGGCTAAAGGACAAACTATAAACTGGCCTTATGCTGTAGGAACAAACACATGGATGGATTCCTGATGCTGCAGGAATAGTATAAGACTGAGCTTGTGCTAAAACTTCTAAAAATGAAATCTAGCTTGAATTAACAAAAGATAAACAACTACGCTCCTACAGATACTTACTAAGTGGGCCCCCTTAGCAAGCATCAACTAATTGACATAGAAGATTGTGCTCAGAACTCCATCAACTTTTATTCATAATGTGAAATCATTTACATTGACTGTTCTGTTTCTGAAAACTAACAAAAACCTTGATTCATATTATATCTTTAACTCTTACATAATCTGCTTCTCTATCTATCTATCTCCTCTGATCTATTCTGTTCTATTCGCCCGCACAGGAGGAACACTTATTTTTAAACAGGAGAACAACTAACTAACTAACTAACAAATAAAGATGTGAATATGAAATATATCCTGAAATCGAGGAACAAACTTCATAAATGAGTTATCCGTTCAACCCAATCTAGAGAGAATCTAGCACTCCACTCTTTCCAGATTAAATAGCATTTAAAATCCTTCCCAACAATTTCGGTCAAAGAGTCTTCGCCAGAGCTTCCTCGAAGTCGTGCAGGAAATGGACTTTACTGCAAGGCTGAGATTGGCTGTGCTTGACTCGATCACACTTTCTTCAGCAACCTGCGAAACACAAGGTAACATATACGAAAGAAAAGGTGCATGGCACATACATAATATCCATTCATTAATCACATATTTAAATCTATTTCATCATTCAAAAACTACATGCGCTATACCAGTCATTTTGGGAAGTCAACAGGGTAATAAATACAGACATGTCAACATAATCAACTACAGGAACATGAAAGTGTATTGCTACAGGATATCCCCCAATAAAAAGGTTTCAAGAGAGTTAAACAACCATAATCAACAGAAGTAGAGGTATTAAAAGTACACCATGATATCCAGATGATGAGCATATTTTGGGCTCATCAACCCTAACTTTAACTAAAATCTAGCCCTAACTTTGAAATAAATTTCTCCCCTCACACAAACCTCAATCCTAATCCTAATTATATCTCTTACCCTCAACCTAACCATAATCCTAGCCCTATCTCTAACCTAACCCCAACTAACCCTAACCCTAACCCTAACCCTAATTCTATCTCTAATTGTAACCTAACCCTAATCTTCACTCTATCTTTAACCAAAACCCTAACCCTAAACCTAAACGTAATCATAACAAAAACCTCAACCCTAAATACTCCTAACACAAACCCTAACACTAATCCTAATTTTATTTCTATCTCTAACACAAACCCTAACCCTAATCCCAACCCTACCTCCAACCCTATCTCTAACTCTAACCCTAACCCTAATCCTAATTTTATCTCTAATATTAACCCTAATCTTGACCCTATCTCTAACCATAACCCTAATCCTTACTCAAACCCTAGCCCTAATCCTAATTTTATCCCTAACCCTAATCCTAACGCTAACCCTAACCCTAACACTAATCCTAATTTTATTTCTATCTCTAATAAAAACCCTAACCCTAATCCTAACCCTATCTCTAACCCTAACCCTAACCCTAACCCTAGTCCTAACACAAACCCTAACACTAATCCTAACTTTATTCCTCTCTAACACAAACCCCAACCCTAATCCCATTTCTATCACTACCCCAAACCCAAACCCTAATCCTAACCCTATTTCTAACCCTAACCTTAACCCTAATACTAACCCTAATAATAATTCTATCTCTAACCTTAACCCTAACCCTAACCCTAATACTAACCCTAATCCTAATTCTTTCTCTAACTCTAACCCTAATCCTAATCCTATCTCTAACCCTAACCCTAACCCTTACTCAAACCACAACCCTAATCCTAATTCTATCTCTAACCCTAACCCTAATCTTGACCCAATCTCTAATCATAATCCTAACACTAATCCTATTGCTAACCCAATCATAATGCTTATTATATTGCTAACCATAACCCTAACTCTAATTAATCTAATGTTGGCTCCATCATAACCCCAACCCTAACCTTAACCCTAATTGAACCATCTTAAGTCTATTTGAACCCTAACCCTAATTGTGTCATAACCCTAACTCTAATTGAACTCTATCCCTAACTTTGAACAACATTGCTTGCCTCACCCTAGGTTAGAGGAGATTGCTTTCTATCCATTTCTTTTCTATTCAATTTTTTGTCTTATTGTATCCTTCACTTCAATTGAAGTGGAAGTTAATTTATTGTGAACCAAATTTGATGTTTGTGGCATGAAATTTGAATGAGATAATCAATAGCATACACTAAAAGAGCTCAAATTCTAAAACATGTAAGATGCATATTCATTCTAGGTATTTTGGAGTGCATTCCTAAAAGATCTCCAAGTTCATGCACACCATCCTATGTGAAAGGTATCATTTTTTTGGACATAACCTAACAAATCTACATCAAATATAATGATTAGCTAAAATAAAATTATTTACCACTACATTGAACAACAATGAGATAGACACAAATATGATAATACTAATGTTGAATATTTTTTTATGTGTAATAGTGAATTTAAAATATTTCCTTCTTATTTAGATTTTTATTTTTTAGTTTTAAATACATTAATTTAGAATTTTTAAAAAGAAGTTTCTAAATTTTAAAAACTTAAGAATGAAAGATTTTTTGTCAAAAAGAAGTTTCCAAAATTTAGAAACTTATTTTAATATGCAATAGTAAATTAAGAAAATTTCTTTCTTATTCAAGTTTTTAAATTCTACAAACTTTAGTTTAAGGAAAGTTCTCTCATACTTAAGGTTTTAAATTTTAGAAACTTTTTTAATGTCTAATGGATATCTCTTTTAAAAAGATCTTCAATATTTTGTTTTTTTGAATAAAATAAAAAATCTTCAATCCAAGAAAGCTTAAAGTTGATTCCTGAATTACATATACATTATCCAATAATATAAATGCATGTACAATAATATAAATGTATGGGCACTAACTATACATAAACATTTGATGAGCATAAATGAATTTAGAAGAAATAAGTAAATCCTCCAAGATGAAAATTATTTATTAATTATCAACACATCAGACACAGTAACAAAATATTGGTTACTTTCTTGACACTTTCTCCGTGACCTAAGTTTTTGTCTCTCCAAAAATTTAAATGATTCAAGAAAGTAAATATTTTGTTAAAATATCCATAAATCAACAAAATAATGAATATTCATTAACTTCCCAAGGTTCTTTATTGACACAACTTTGAATTGCCATTTTTTTCTTTATTGACACAACTTTGAATTGCCAGTTTTTTTGGAAAAAAAAGACATTAGTATACTATATTTTTAGATTTGTAAATTTCCAAAAAAAAAAAAATCCTAAAACCCAACATGGTTGTGCATGTACATTTCTCAACCAAGGTTTTCCTCTGACCTGGGTTAAAATATCTACTTTAAATTTAATGCAATTCAGTAGAATTTTGAAGATGTAAAAATTATTCAAAACATCACAAATAAAACATGGTGATGGAGTTTGTAGAATGAAATGTGCTCAAGCCATGAAGCATCAAGGTTTCCATGCCGAAGTTCCTAGGTTCAAATCCCCAGGAGATATGATAAAGTTTTAAATTTGTGTAAAAATACAACATGCAAGTCATAATACCATGACTTACAAGCATCTCTTCTGTCACCAGAACTTGTAACTGGTCTTATCTATTACAGTATACCACACCCAATGAGTTAGATGATCTATTACTACCTAAATTAAACACTTTACATGAATATTCACAAATATGGCATTACAATCGAACTTGATTGCTATTATGAAATTCTCTTGGTGATATAGCATTGACTCTCCACTTGAACTTTTAAATGAACTTTGTAAATTTTCAAAGATATAGAAGATCGGTCCAATAAATTCTTGGCGATGTAAAAGTCATGGTAACAATACACACATCTGGCATTACAACTTAGTTCAACAACTCACCCAAGGCCTTCTTTGTGACCTAAATTCAAATCCCCATTTTTTAAATTTATATGAATCTCATAATATAATAATCCCCATGAATGAAGAATCCCTAAATTAGTCATGTAACTGTGTAACAATGTTTGCCAAGTACACCTTATAAGCCCGTTCCTCCGTAATCTCTGTTGAGAAGTAGGAGTCGAACACTGCATGACCCAAAATTGAACTTCTTAAACCTCAAATACAAAATCAAAATAGTGAATAGAAGAAGTACAACATATTATTTAAGTTTGTCATCTACTCTTCGAATCAAAAACCTTAAAGGTAACGGATTCTCGTCTTTCACAGAACCCCAAATATGAATAACAATAAACAAGTAAACTTTGGCGTATAAAATCTCATTTATGTAAATGAATAACATCAGTTCAACTTGAATATTTATGAGAAATTACAATTAAAGGGCAGCCTGATAGCTGTATTAAGAACATAAATAGAAATATTATGCTAAATTTTTTGATCTCCTTTACTTTCTCTTCATCTTGAGGAATGCTTGAAAGGATATGAAAATGGACTACAGTGCTGTAAACGTATCCTCCCTTTCAATTCGTAAGAGGCAGGGGTCACATTCTTTCCAAAGCGACACAAATCTTCTCATAGCTGTCATAAGGTTTCAGATCTATCTTGCGCCTGACTAGAACAACCTTGCAGCAATAAACCATGAACTTTTCTTTTCAAATAAAATCAACCAACTCCTCACCCGTGGGATGAAATCTGAACACTGGTGGCAAACTTGTTGGCGCCATGCCTCAACACCAATCTGCTTCTTTATCCTGCAAACACTCAAACCATTAACCACACTACCTAATGAATTCTATTAACCCAAATTTGGTCCCTCTATTCCCAAAAACCTTTGATTGATCCTCTTATTCCACCATGACTTAGAAGTTCAAAATCTTGCAAATTGTTATCCTATGCCTGCAAACAAAACATTCCTATGCATGCAAAGCAAACAACATTAAACGTGCTCATAAGATCTGGTAAATTCGCTACAAATGTTCTTCAAGAAAATGATTAGCTTACCAATATACTTGAAAAACCCTTGTTAGCTTACCGATTGCCTTTGTGAGAGCAACCCAAGGAGACGGAGGATGAAGCCCACTGCTCTTCTCTTAAAGACAACATGCAACTCTTCAGCAACTGTCAGTTTCACTATTTATTTTTGTAACCATCGCCATCACTATCCTACTGCCAACACTATTTCTTTCTATAACCACAGCTGGCAGAATACAAAACGTCAGTAGTAGTCGTGCTGAGTGGTGGTGTCACATAGCAGAATACAAACAGTTTCTTTTTGCTTAGACCATTACTTTTGCTAGCCTCCTATAGAGGTTGCTGCCACTGTAGGGTTACGCCTCTTGGCATAATAAAAAATTATTAAACGCAAATATAATATAATATATAATAAAAAAATATTAAATACAAATATAATATAATATATAATTAATACTTAATATATAATTTATATAATATAAATTCAATTATACATAATATAATGATACTTATTATTGTATATAATATTTTATATATACAAATTACATTGTTATTATTCCTTTTTTACTATTTTGCATTTTTTTTAAAATTACTTTTACTTGCTAAAACTTTGTTTTTTTAAATTTATTATATGCTATATTTTATATAATGTAAATTTATATTTAAAATGTTATTATGATTATACTTATTATATATTATATTTTATATTAAGAATTATTAAATACAAATACCATATAATATATAATAAAATATATTAAATACACATATAATATAATATATAATTAATACTTAATATAAATTAAATTATACATAATATAATGATACTTATTATTGTATATAATATTTATAATAATAGAGCAAAACAAAAACTAATAAAATGCTACATAATTTAGAACATTTCAGTATTATAAAATATATAAAATATTTTGTAATATCAATGTTGTCTGTACAATGCACATTAGAAAAATATAAACTAATAAAATGCTACATAATTCATAATATTTCAGTATTATAAATTATGACTTATGGTTTAGGTTAGTTTTGTCTTTTATTTTTAACTTTTTTGGTATTCTTTTTGTTTATTAATAACACTCAACAAATCTTTGATGTGTGCTCTCAAGAAGGACCTTTTGATATTGAATAAGTAAAAACTGATTGCTTCATGGGAGAATCCAAAGCAGGACTAGCACTAGAACTGCGTTGTGTTGAGTATGCAGTGGGTTCTTGAGAGTCTCGCAATGTAATTTCTAAATAGTATTGAGTACTAGCAGACTGGTATATTTGCAAATTTACTTCTATTTGGTATATAGAGGTCTTTGGGTAAGTAAATGATGGTTTATCTAGGTCCATAATTTGGAAAAAGAGGAGAGTAAATAGATTCAATTATATTATTTTACTAAGTTTTAAAGTATTAGTGTTTACTATAATGGCATTATTATAAGCCTAAAACACTTCTAGTGAGGAATCACTTGGAAAGCAATATCAAAATCCATAGTTCAAACACTTGGTGAGTACTTAGAATCAATGCAAATTGTATTATCTTGTCTCCATAGTAGAAAAGTAGCCCCATATAGTAGAAGCATTATATTTTTTAGCTTCAAAGGTCATCATGTGTGTGTCCCACTTTAGGAAAAATATGGATATCAATATCTTGAATGATTTCTTTTGAACTCAATTGAGGTGCTCCCACTATATTATTCAAATATTCAAATGAATCCACTACAAAAGAAAGTCACAGGTTGCTGATGAGGATATATTGTTATTGTTTGTGTTGTTTGGTTTGACATTTAAAATGGATACCCAGATTGAAAGTAGTGAATCAGAATAATGTGGAGGCCAGATTGAAAGTGGAGAACTAGATCAAATGAAAAGTAGAGAACCTGATCAATGTGGTTGGTGAAGTGCCTTATTGTTTGGCTTTTGTCACCCTAGATGGTTCATGTTCTCTCTAACCCATGAATGATTCAATATATATCCTGTTTATAGCTTGATTCACCATTTCAAGGTCCACATTTAGCTGATTTATGGTCATCTGATTAGAAAGGAGCAAGGGGTAAAATGATCTTTCTGCTTTGAACAAAGTGCAAAACGCAGAAGCTACTGCCTTTTTGGGAAAAAATATGGCCTCTCAAATTGCAACCATATGATGTAAATGGAATAGTTGATGTCCCAACCATAACTCAAAATAGTTGATCTCATTGTCGATTAGGTGGATTGAATGTAGGTTTCCTACCTCAAAGCTAGTCCAAAAAATTGATGAAAGTTGTCATTTTCATGTCACTTTCCAATTGATCTCACACTTGCTAAATTGTTTGTAGTAACACATTCTAAATACATATAAAGTAAACCTAGAAAAGATTGCAGTAAGTAGTCTAAATACACATAAAGTAAGCCCAAAAAAATTGTAAGAGAAAATGTATCTATTTTGGTGTTTAAATATACGAGAATGTATGTGAAGGAGACATTTGATGAACAAAAAGAGCAAATAACTGCAATGGAACAAGAAGTAGACTATTCAATGGGAGTTGATTAATTTTCTATCATCAATTGATTACATTCTCAAATTCGTCAACCAATGATGGTCAACAAATCAGTTGTTTTACTCTATCTAAAAAGGTTATCTTCTTAAGTTCTTCAAAAGTATCATCTCTTTCTTGTTTCTGCTTAAGGTTATCATCTCTTATGTGAGATGAAAGGACTTTGGGATGCTCTAGATATCTCAAATGCACAAAGATAGAAAGGAGAGAAAAGTGATGAAGATCAACTTTTTATCTTCTTTACTCTGATCCATGTCTTCATGGTATTTAGTCCCAATACTGTTATTGTTGTTGTCTCTGCAACTACGATTCCCATTAGGAAGGTTCTCTTTGTTTGGACCTGCTAAAAAAGTAGAATTACGGGAACAAGTGCAATAAATGTGAGCCCCCCTTCCCTTTGCCACCTCTTTTTTATTTTAGTAAACCGTATGATCATGCTTAATTGAATTCTTTCCTACATGTTTTCTAAATCATTTAGTGGGATACCTAATCGTGTGTTTATCATAGGCAATTTCCTATTTTAATTCATTTGGTAGGTCTCTATAAATAATTTAATGATGTATAGTTTATCGCTAAATAGATTTATCGGGTTGGTAGAGGAATAATTTTGCATCAGAAAAGGGTCATTTTTGCAAACTCTTATAAGAATTGGTTGTGTTTTCTTCACTAATAATATAGAATTTGATAAACACAAAATGAATTGAGGCAAATAAATCGGTTGAAACTAAACAACAAGCATGTTGTTTATTATTTTTGCACGGATCTGGAATATACTTTGAGCAATTTGATTTTATTTTTACCAAAAAATAAATGCCTGCCTTACATGGGCATGATTTTCTACTTCTACTTGGAAATAATAAATTTCCTAAGCTTCAATTTAGATGTTTTTATGTACTCCTTTTACATTGGTAAGTTTGTTTAATAGTGAGGTTGTGGGAACATTGTATTGTAAGATAATCACAAATTGGGTTTCACTCCACTACAAAATTGCCTAATAAGGTTAAACCATATAAAATTTTCTTGCATTCACACACATTGAAAACTGTACTTGGGTATTATCTTAGTCTTCTTGGTCTTCTTGGTGGTCATCTCTGCAATATGATTCCACCATATTTCATTGGTGAATTTTTTCGTGGCGGTGAATTGTTGGTGGTGAATTTTCCATCGGTGAATTGCTGGTGGTGAATTTTTCTAAAGCCCTAGAAAATCATTTATCAAAATGAACTATTATATTTGCAAAGAAATTAGTAGCCCACAAAAAAAAAACAAATTAAAAAAACTTACAAACTCTTGTACACAAAAAGAAAACTTTGTAAAATTCTTTGAAAAACAAAGTAGCTATTAAGAGAGCTCAATACAAAGATATATAGCAAGAAAGCTTATGAAAATAACTAAAGCAAACTAATAATAGTCTTATTAAAATAGGAAATAATAAAAAAACCAAGTAAAACTAAATAAATGAAGAAAACAAAGAAACAACATACTAAAAAATAACTAATAATAACTAATAATAGACATTATTTTTTACATCTAATAAAACTCATTAAACAAAACAATTAAAAAAAAAGTAAAACTGAATAAAACAAAGAAATATATTATAGTGAGGTGAAATAACATACCATTAAAAACCTAAATATAAAATATAATAGTAATTAACTAATAATAACTAATAATAGCCATTATTTTTTACATCTAATAAAACTTACTAAAACAAAACAATTAAAAATAAATAAAACTAAATAAAACAAATAAACATATTGTAGTGAGGTGAAATAGCAGATTAGGGTAAAGTGCCAACTTGTCCATAAAAAATTTAAATATAAAATATAATACTAAATATAATAATAATATAAATTTTCTATAAAGTACATATCTAATCAAATAAAAAATATTTTTAAAATTAATTGTGTTTAATATTTTTAAAATCAATTTTATTTTAACATTTTTATATATTTTTTATTTGATAAGAAATGGGTAAAAACTTTATTGAAATCAAGAAATTAACAGTACAAAAGGACTAGGGAACCCGTAAGCACCCATAGAGGAAAACACCAGAACATCCATCTACAACAAAAACTACCATCCATACAACCACCAACATCTTATCTCTCCATATCATCAACAATGACCATCTCTAAATCATAAGCATACTTAGGGGACAATTATCTCC
>VDFB02346327.1:0-26609 GCA_007258455.2 Sequoia sempervirens
TTTTGGAAAGTTTTAGGGCTGATCCAGAAACTAAAGTGCCTCAAATCTAACTCGAAATATTTTCAGGTGCAAATCTGGGAAACTAAAACTGCAATATCTTTCAACCCAGGAATATAAATTAAAAACCATAAATTGGGAATTTTGTTATGACAAAAAGGGTATCCAAAAATGTAAAAATATCTAAAAACTGAGAAACTTGAAATTTAACTATTTTTGGGTGATGCAAGATTGCCCTTACACCATTGGATTCTCCTGCATCAGAAAAATATTTTGAATTGGAGAAAATAATGAGTAGGACTAGTGAGCAATGATCCAAAAGGGATTCAATTATAACTTAAGCAACTAGGAACAACCAATAGCCAGTCAATAGTGAAATATAACATAAAATGTGTGAATAAGAAAAATACATAGGCTTTAAATAAATTAGGGCTAAAACCATACCAAGAGCATAAACCCTAGCCAAGAATGATCTCCAATCTACTCTAGAGGAATTGGATGAAAACCAAACAAATGAACATGCATATATGAATAGGAAAAATGATCTCCCCCAATATAGAGATTTGACATCAATGACAACAATTTGAAAAAATCTCCCCCTTTATCATTGATGACAATAAAAATTTAATTATTTCCCCCATTTTTTTAAAATCTCCAATTGTTCCACTAATTCTCCTATTTTAACACTAATAGAAAAGGAATATAAAAAATATCATTAAAAAATACTCCCCCTTTGTTCTTATTTCTCTATGGACAGTAGTTATAATGTTGTCAACTAGAAAAGTCTGCAACACTCCCCCTAAGGGAAATATTTCAAGGTTTTAAGGAAGTACTCCCCTAAATATGTGCTTCATCTGGGTCCTCATTTAAAGGAAGGAGTTGTCACTCCTAGCTTTTATCTGAGATAGTCAAATGTTTCCTTGGAAAGAGGTTTTGTAAAGATATAAGAGATCTGATTTTTAGTAACCACATGTTTTAATTTGACTTCCTAATCTACAACCTTCTCTCTCAAAAATTGATGTTCATTGAGATATTATCTAACATATTTAAGAAAAAAGTGGTCCTAAAGTGAGGCTAATTAACATAATGCATTGTAAACAAGGACCTAAGGAAAATATAACAAAATTTATAGATGATATCAATTTATTTACTCATAAATCTCCTATAGTTATCATGACACTAATATTCAAAGGGTATTTATAAGAATCTTGTAACCAAACATTTGAGATAAGATATTGTTGATGAAGTATTTGTCATTCCAATAGCTATGTATAACTCTTCACGATTATCAAATATTGGTTAGTCAATATGAAGGAATATCTTCATCGACTCCTAATGCTAAATCTAAATCTATATCCCAAAACAATGACCCATCATTCAAAAATAAAAACAAAAGCTTCATTAAGATGCATGCTCCTCAAACTACCAATAACATTTAAACATTGGTAGTTGCTACAAGTAATACTCCATATCAATTTTGACCAATAAATAGTTCACACAATTGTCTTATGTTCATATAGTACTCTTACAATTATTAAACAAGAAACTAATCCAACTCCTTGCAATTAGTCCAATTGACATAAGTATGCCTTTACTACTAAACTTTAATGCAAAAGAATTTTGTCAATACCACTATGCACTTGGAAACAATATGGAATGATTTATACATCTTAAGTGTGAAATTTAAGACCTTATTAATTCTAATCAAATCTAGTTGGTTGACATTAATGACAAAGTAAATAAGTCAATCTCACCACCTAATTAGAACTTTCCAATATTCACCAATATATTACCAAGTCATTCATCCAACTTTATACAATGTAGTGATAATTTTGAATAAGATGATGATATGTTTGAAACAATAAATATAATTGAAGTTCAACCTCACAAGGGTCAAAATAGTTTGTTACTAGACATTTCTTTTACCCATAGTGATGCATCCAAACTAGCACTTCATGGCCCTCTTTACATTTCCAATCATATTAATGACAAACCCACAACGAGAATACTCATTAATCCCATGTGTTTAGAGAATGTGATCACCAAAGAATTTTTATTTGTGAATAAACTTTACAAAGACAATAATGAGAATTCGTAAGCATGGATAAAAAATTATGATGGTTATGTTCACCCTACGATAGGTTCAATAACTCTCCCACTCAAAGCTGGACCAACATAGTTAGATGCCTTATTCACCATTATCTTGGCATCGTACTAATTTCATTTGAAGTTAGGCTATCTATGGCTTCACTCAATGAATGTGGTCCCTTTCCATTTGAAAATGAAATACATAATATTTTGCATTGTGGGTTCAAGCCTTTAACTTCTAATGAAAACTTTTCATTAGATTATTTTTAGCCTCAGCCTATTGAACTTGTTAAAATTTGTGAAGATCAGTTTTCATAGCATATAAAAAATTTAATGCAAAATGTATAGTGGAATTATCTCTTAGCAATATCCTGCCTTAGGTTCTTCAACCCACTACAACTTTCATGGATATTTATCTTACCCCAAAGGTAATGGAGGAACCTAAGGCCAAACTAAGTACCCTCCATATCTCGTTTGACATGTATGTTGTTGTTCCACCTCGTCGTCTTATAAGAGACCTATGGATAATTATATAATCAACTTTGTGATGCCAAAAAAAAATATATATGTGCCTAAAATATCCCAACCCATGGTGGTCCTTCTAAAGGAAGAAAAGAGACCTATGTTGAGAAATACATTGGTTAATCCCTCACAAGCTAAAATTTGTGCAAGAAGAAATAGAAAAGAAAAAGAGAAAAAGTGTAGACTTCGTGACTTAACTCACCAATTTTCTAAAAAGAATTAGACATTACCTAATGACCAACCACCCATGAAAATCAATTTTGATGAATTAACTCACATCCACCCATCCTTATCATTCTCCTAAATTGACTTTACCACTCTTATAGAAACATGAACTTGAATGATACATATCCCAACCTAAGAATAGAATGAAGAGTGAATATATGGATGATATTATACATAGACCACATATTGTGATAAAATTTGATAATGAAGATGAAGAAGCTAAGATAGAAGAACAAGTGCATCATGAATTACCTTTATTGTTATCCACATCTATGAATTTGAATGGGGCATCCATAATTTTTAGTAACCACATGTTCTAATTTGACTTCTTGATCTACAACCTTCTCTCTCAAAAAATGATGTTCGATTGAGATATTATCTAAAATATTTAAGTAAAACGTGGTCCTAAAGTGAGGCTAGCTAACATAATGCATTGTAAACAAGGACCTAAGGGAAAGATAATAAAATTTATAGGATGATATCAATTGCTTTACTCATAAATATCTTATAGTTATCATGGCACTGATATTCAAAGAGTTTTTTATAAAAATCTTGTAACCTAACATTTGAGATAAGATATTGTTGATGAAGTATTTGTCATTCCAATAGTTATGTATAACTCTTTGTGAGTATCAAATATTGGTTAGTCAATATGAAGGAATATCTTCATCGACTCCTAATGCTAAATTTAAATCTCTATCCCAAAAAAATGACCCATCATTCAAAAAAAAAAAAAAAACTTCATTAAGATGTGTGCTTCTCTAACTGCCAATAACATTTAAACATTGGTAGTTTCTACAAGTAACACTCCATATCAATTTCAACCAAGACATAGTTCACACAATTGTCTTATGTTCATACAATACTTTTACAATTATTAAACAAGAAACTGATTCAACTCCTTGCGATTAGTCCAATTGACATAAGTAAGCCTTTACTACTAAACTTTAATGATTTTTTTTTTGTCAATACCACTATACAGTTGGAAACAATATGGAATGATTTATACATCTTAAGCCCAAAGTGCAAGACTTTATTTATTCTAATCAAATCTAGTTGGTTGGAATTAATGACAAAGGAAATAAGTCAATCTCACCACCTAATTAGAACTTGCCAATATTCACCAATATATTACCAAGTCATTCATCCAACTTGATACAATGTAGTGATAATTTTAAATAAGATGATGATATGTTTGAAACAATAAATATAATTGAAGTTCAACCTCATAATGGTAAAACAAGTTTGTTACTATACATGTCTTTTACCCATAGTGATGCATCCATACTAGCACTTGATGGTCCTCTTTACATTGCCAATCGTATTAATGACGAACCCACAAGGGGAATACTCATTGATCCCATGTGTTTAGAGAATGCGATCACCAAATAATTTTTATTTCTACATAAAATTTAAAAAGAAAATTATGAGTATTCGAAAGCATGGCTAAAAACTTATGATGGTTATGTTCACCCTATGATAGGTTCGATAAATCTCCCACTCAAAGTTGGACCAAAACAATTAGATGCCTTATTCACCATTATCCTGGCATCGTACCAATTTTGTTTGAAGTTAGGCTATCCATGGCTACGCTCAATGAATGTGGCCCCTTTTCATTTGAAAATGAAACACATACTATTTTTCATTGTGGGTTCAAACCTTTAACTTCTCATGAAAACATTTTCATTAGATTATTTTTAGCCTCAACCTATTGAGCTTGCTAAAATTTGTGAAGATTAGTTTTCATAGCATATAAAAAATTTAATGTAAAATGTATAGTGGAAAATATCTCTTAGCAATATCCTACCTTAGGTTCTTCAGTCCACTACGAATTTCATGGATATTTATCTTACTATGAGCACCCCTAAATTTGTACACAATCTAAAATCCAACACTCATTAGCAATGGGGTTAGTTCATGCAAATCTACAAATTATCCTATGAGATAATGCACCATACTTCACAAACAAAATGACCAAATAATATAATTGAAAGTATATAAAAAAAGAACAAATGCATACCTATCCCATAGTGGATTGGTGTCACTTTGTTGTGAAAAGTGACCCTTTCCCAACCCTTGACAAGCTCAATGATAAAATTCCTTGAAGATGAAGTGGGAAATATTAGCTCTCAATGTGAAGAGAGTAACTTTGCATGAATTGTGGATGCTAAAATGAGGAATGAAACCTCCAATTTATACAATATCAAGTTGGAAGAATTCCCAAAAGAGAGAAATGTGGGAGAAAGATTCAACCAATAGGAAGGATCCACTTGTCACCATGTGAGTGGATGGAGGATGTGCAAATTTTGGTCAATGTGCCAATAAATGACATTAGTTGGCCTTTTGGAATTTCAAATTTGGCTTGTTGGAGGGAGAAAAAGAGACTTAAATGCCAAGTGGGGGACATGTAAGAGGGGAGTTAATGCCATGTTGGAAGGGACAAGTCAACTTGATTTGAATTCAAACTTGAGGGAATATTCTCCAAAGATGCCTTGTTGAGGGAAAAAGAGAATTTAATAAATTAATTAAAATCCTTTATTTGTACAAGTGGGAAAATCTAGAGAATGTGACATGCATTAGATTATATTTAATCCCAATTTAGTTAATTTTAAAGAGGATTAGGTGATTTTACCTTTTTGCTTTAGATTGAAGGATTAAACGAAATCAAAAGGAGATGAAAGATGATTTTAGATTTAATTAAATAAAGATTTGATTTATTTAATCAAAGAGGGTGATGTTAGGATTAAATTAAATAAATTTGATTTATTTAATTTAAATGGATGAATTTAGAGATAGACTTGATTTATTTGATGAATGGATGAATATTAATTAGTTAAACTATGCATGATGCTAATTTTTCATGTCTACATTTTTCCCCTCTTTGAAGCAATATACTTGTTGTGTTGGTTCAAAGAATAAACTTAGCGTGATAAAAAATTCAATTTTTATTTTATTTTTTCGGATGCCTCAGTAGAGAGAAGTACACTAGTACATTGCCCCCTCAAGAGTTTGAGAGAAAATATTTGATTTGAGGGTCGATCTCACGATAAAGAGGTTCAAAATGGATGGTTATGATGATGCAAATGAGATGGTTTTAAGATGCTTAGGCTAACATATCCATATTATGATGATGAACATGGATATGAGATGATTGGTGCAGAATGTTGATGGTTTGTGGTTGCAGGATGGATGCACTGGCGATGATGATTAACTATTCTGGCATGATGTTAGTCTGAAAAGAAGAAATTAGATGATGAAAAGAGGATCCAACAAGCCAACTTTATTTGAGATGATGATGAGAAATGGATGATTTTCATATTAAGAATTAGGACTTTAAAAGGGCCACTTACCTTATGTTTGATAACACGCTTAAGCACGATGCATCAAGGTATAAAGGACTAGGATGGAATTGTACTTATTGTGATGGACTTTGACTTGACAAGTAGATAGGAGTATTCTTGTTCACACCTTACATATGTAAACCTTGCTAGGATGCACTTTAGAAGTTTCAAACATCTTGTACCAAAACACGGAAAGGTATAACCTAGCAATACAATAGTCAACAAGCTGCCCAAAACACCCTCCATACATATCTAACAAAGCAAGTATTCACCAAGTTATATTACAAGAACATCCAACTAGCACAGTAGACAAAATATAATGATCGTTTCCCCATTCCTATCTCTCTAAATCTATTTGTTTGGACATCATCGAGAGGTTATTGGAATGAGCGCAAAGAGATAAGTCAAAAGAAAAAGATAAAGTAAACAAACAAGATGTTGTTCTTCAATACTGCTAACCAAAAGGGAATGTGTTTTTAAGGATAAGTACCGAAACTATTGCCAAAAGATAATGCCCATTGTAGGAAGGATACATCCTAGGACATGTTAGTGGATGGCAGCACGTCATTTCATTTATCCAAAGTGTTCTTTCTAATAAATAATGCCCATTGCAAGAAGGATACATGCTAGGATATGATGTTATCAGATGATTGATTTGGGACTGATTGGATGATAGGCTATTGATACAAAGAGTTGACCAACTTGTTTGCGTACTGACTTAAACCTAAGACTTGATGTTTTGAGTTTTCACTTTTAACCTGCTAGACTTGTTTCCAACTGTTTTACCAAAGGTTGAGGATGACGATCGTTTATTATGGGTGATGTTTATTGTGGGTGAAAGCGAGATGAGATGGATGGATTTTTTTTTTCAAATATTTGGATGTTTTTGGAGTTTTGAAATGTTTTGAGTCTGTATTTGGTATTTTTCAATATTTTACAAATGTTTTGATTTTTTTTTATTTCCCAATGTTTTGGGTTTTTCTAAGATTTTGACCAAGAGACTAACCTAAGGACCTATGCTAGGGGCCTTGGGGGTTGATCAATAGATTAGCCATGCCTACGTTATACACACATAGACCACGTAGTTTGACTGATGACTTAGCTAATTTAAAAATGAAGATATACATGATGAAATGTCAGTTTATTATGGATCTCATAATAAACTTATGGATATCGTAATGAAGATATGCATGTGATGGTTCCACAATAGTGCTCACATCAAAATTGGAGGGGAGTTTAGCCCCTTCCTTTGCTAATTCGAGCATGTATAGTGAGGGATTGATTCTCATCATGATGTTGATAATCTTATGATTCTCTGGATTTTGAATTATTTCAGTGATTTCCTCATGTGACATTCCAAAGGGATTATTGGTAAGATCCTCCACTTGGACACCTTCCTCTTGATGGTCTTGTGAAAATGGAGGAAGGTTAACCGTGAGACTGCTTGACCCAACGAGATTCATTTCGGGAGCAGTTTGACTTAAGTCACTCAAAGTAGATGTTTCTTTTTTGGCTTCCATGTTCCTCTTGTGTTGTGACCTAGTTCGCACCATAAAATAGGGATCAATCTTCAAGAATGTGGAAGGTGAATTCTCTAATTCTTTGGATTGATGTAACTTTTAAAGGTACAAAAGAGAAAATTTTAGGATGATTTAAGGATCAAAGGGTGATAATGATATGGATGTAAGATGGGTGTTTGATGGATGATTGGAACTCTTGAGAAAATCTTGAAGGGTCTATTAAACTTTAGGACTTGATTTGGGATTGATTTATTTTGGATTTGGATTTTGGTGGACTCATAAACTCTAAGAGGTTGGATGTTGTCCTAGAGTTAAATAGTTCACAAGATGATAATTTGTCTAGGTGTGAGAAGAAGGATTCATATAAACACTCCTATCCAAACAAGATGATTTTGATAATGAACTCCTAAATCCCAAGATGTTGGATGTTAGCAAGGGATGAATTTGTTCACAAGGTTTGATAATTTGATAAAATATGTGAAGGATGCATCTACACATATTCAATCAAACAAGGTGGTTTTGGATTGGTTTCAAATGATTTTCCCAAAGTTTAACATGAAGAATTTTTCCAATATTTTCAAAGAGTTGATGATGAAATGATTTTGGTTTTGTTGTTAAAAGATGGATGAAGGTTTGATTTTGATCCTAGGATGTACCTAAAAAGACACTTGTTTACTAGACCTCAATATTGAAGAGCATATGATACTTCTAAGGACCCCTATAACTAAGAAGTGGTTCAAACTAAGCATACATTTCTGGATTGTTCAAAGGAATGAGTCTATAGTCTAACCTTGTGATTTTTTTTCTTATTTTGCTATGTTTCTTTTGATTGCGTTTCCTAATGTATTTCTTGATGACCTTTCGAGTGTGAATCCTAAATTTTGAACTTTGGCTCAAGGACTTTTGTTTTGGAATTTTTACTTTCTTGGAAATCATGAGGAATTAACACATGCGTGAGAGTCAATTTTGTTATCTTTGCTTAGTGATATTGTTTTACCACAAACACTTCTTTGATTAGATTTCCAAACTAGATGTCCAATGTCTCAATTTCTTTGAATCCCACAAAGTATGTTATGTGGAATTTTGATGAAGTCAAGGCAAGGGTTACCTATTATTTAACTTTAGTAGGAAAATTGAGATGTAAATCCAAGTGTTTAGAAACCTCTAAGGATAAAATCCCAAGGGAAAGCAATAACACATGAATTTTCTCAATTGTATTTTCCTCCTAAAGGGTTTGAAATTTTGATGATGATGTTAAATGTTTTTTTCCAAATTTTTTTGAACAAGCAAAGAGTTTTGTAACCAAGAACAAGCACAACCTTATGGCTAT
Organism: Sequoia sempervirens; assembly: GCA_007258455.2. NCBI lineage: Eukaryota > Viridiplantae > Streptophyta > Pinopsida > Cupressales > Cupressaceae > Sequoia > Sequoia sempervirens. Next base: position 9,024 of record VDFB02346327.1, read on the forward strand.
GAAAGACTATATTTGTTGAGTCCCCACTTGGACAAGTCCAACTATGCTTATCTTTAGTGAATGGTTAGATGCTTGACCCCACTGGCTCCCCTCCATGGCTCTTAGTTATATGGGGCAGCCAAGCATCAACACGCATGAAACTCCCATGGTATGCTTTCCATTTCTAATAAAGACTGTAAAAGTGTGGGAAGGCTTCAGAACAACTGTTCTTGCACAAACAAATAGATAGGTATTTTGGCCTTTCTACAACAAGGGTTTTATTTTAGACTTTCCGTTCGTAGGAGTTGACCCAACCTGGTGAGAGACCATTTCTTCCCTTCTCGTTGGAGCCAATTGTGTGATATTGGCATTTATTCCAATACCCACATTTATATCCCAGTTGGAAATACTCTTGGCTTTAGAGTGTTATTGGTTGAGTCATTCCCTTGGGTGAGTACTTTTTCCCCAAGGTAGGCCCTCTAAGATAAACAAAAGCAAGAAAACATATTCATAGTTTGATCAACCTTCGTTTAGAAATAAAGGGAGAACACATGCAATAGGTCTACTCACACTTGCAAAGTTTTTTGTTCAATTTTATTTCCCAAAAATGAAGTGTGGAGGTAATTAATTTATCCCAACCTAAGACCACCAAAATATTTTTGATTCTCAAGATCATCGTGAGGTGCGAGAGAAGTGCATATGTCTTTTCAATGACATTAGTTTGAGTGAGAAATCACAGAACAAAGTAGCACATGTTCTTTTTAAGCACAAAAAGCAATGATTTTTAATTTTTTTAAAGCACCAAAATGAGATATGAAAGTTGTCTCATTCAATTGTTAACCTCAAATGAAATCTAGTCAATTTGTCTAAAGTTCATTTTAACCCTTTGCAATGAAAATTGAAAGCTTTTGTAATGTTTTTTTTAGAGCCTGAAAAGAAATGATTTAGTATAAAATAGAAAATTAAAGCATAAAAAAAAAACCTTAAGCATTTAAAAATGCTTTGTGCATCGTAAGTTTCAATGCCCAATTCCTTAACTCTGATCTTGCTTTTGTTTTCGCTCAATTCCAATTTTTGATTTCAATGTCAACCTTCACTTTTTTCCTATTCCATAGTGGATTGGTGTCACTTTGTTGTGAAATGTGACCCTTTCCCAACCCTTGACAAGCCAATGATGAAGATGCAATGGAAAAGAATAGCTCTCAATGTGAAGAGAGTAACTTTGCATGAGATTGTGTATGCTCAAATGAGGAATGAGACCTCCAATTTATAGAATGATAGGATGGAGAAATATGAAAAATGGGTGAATGTGGGACAAAGAGTCAACCAATAGGAAGGATCCACTTGTCCAAATGTGAGTGGATGGAGGATGTGCAAGTTTTGGTCAATGTTCCAATAAATGACATTAGGTGGCCTTTTCAAATTTCAAATTTGGCTTGTTAGAGGGAGAAAAAGGGGCTTAAATGCCAAGTGGAGGACATGTAAGAGGAGAATTAATGCTATGTTGGAAGGGACAAGTCAACTTGATTTAAATTCAAACTTGAGGGAATATTCTCCAAAGATGCCTTGTTGAGGGAAAATAAGGATTTAATAAATTAATTAAAATCCTTTATTTGTGCAAGTGGGAAAATCTAGAGAATGTGACATGCATTAGATTAGATTTAATCCTGATTTAGTTGATTTAAAAGAGGATTAGGTGATTTGACTCATTTGACTTAGATTTAAGGATTAAACTAAATCAAAAGGAGATAGAAGATGATTTTAGATTCAATTAAATAAAGATTTGATTTATTTAATCAAAGAGGGTGATGTTAGGCTTAAATTAAACAAAGTTGATTTATTTAATTTAAATGGTTGACTTTAGAGATTGAATTTAATGAACTTGATTTATTTGATGAATGGATTTGATTAGATGCAATATGCTAATTTTGCATGTCTACACATATCATATTATCTTTAAATTATTGTAACTCAGGACCACTAACTATGATTTTTTGGTCATATATTACATTAGAATCTTGGTTCCTCCCTTGTTTGATTTGTATATTTTTTGGTCCTTTGTCTTATGTTTAAATGGCCTTAAAAAATGATTTTTCATTAAAACCTTAATTAGTTCAATGTGGGGAGATTTCCATCTTCTTCCTATATTCATAAAGCAAATAGAAAAAGGTGACATACAACTACCCTTTAATTTCATTATCCTTAGAATTTTTTGTACTAACACATTTGTTTATATTTACATGATGATTTGATCTCTAATATATTCTTTTTGTAAGATGTATTTCCTAATGTTATGGTTTATAGGTTACTACATTGTAGGCTTCAATATCATGCTTGGAAAATGTTCTATATCCTCTTTTTGTGTATCCTTTTTATGATGTGATTTAATTTTTAGTAATTTATCTTGCATTTACATATATTATCATATGATTGCTAAAGTGGGGCCTAAATGTGGCATTAAAAATTGTACTCCCTAAAGGTGAAAATATAATTTCAAGCTATATATGGAACTCACTTTGGTGTCCACTCCACTAGTGCATTTTAGAAATACTCGTAATTTTCCTTTCAACCAAGGATAATGTGTTAGTGCTACCATAAAAGTGTCTTCTCGATCATATTTCACCAAATTAACCACAAGTGTTCATTTCTTGAATGAGCCATGATTAACCAAACCTTAAACACATGAACCAAATTTAAATGTATGAAAAATAGTTTGACAAGCGTGCTAGTGCTCTAGTACAAGTTTTTGTTAGACAATTTTGATTTTCTGTTTATGTCAATCTCTAGCATTGAAGATGTAAATTCAAAATTGAGACTTTGTGGTAACTTAATCTCAAAAATTAAAATTAAATGAGTTGGCCTACACTTTAATTTATTCATGTGTTCCACTTTAAAACATGAATTATTATTTTGAAAAAAAGGAAGAAGAAATTACAATACAACAAAGCTCTAAAAAATACATCCATTTTTATAAAATTACAAAGGAATTTTTTATATTTATTCAAGCTATCACAATGGTTGGAGTTTAAGGCCAATGAAAGGACATGATGGAATCTAGGTTTTGCAGATAGCTATGACTCCCTTCAAGAACATAATGGATTTTTTAGTGCATTCTCATCTTCAAATATTGACCTTCTTACTACCCTAAGTAAGGGATTTAGTCATTTTTATTTTACCTATGGTATTTGACTTTCTCTTGAGTTGATATTTCTTATGTCATTTATAAATTGTTCTCTAACACAATCTAGTATGGATTTTTGTCATTTATTTTGTATAAATTATCTCATTATAGCCTTATACAAACTTAAGGTTCATAACTTCCACATAGCTTATCTATTAGCAAATTGGCTATTTATGGAGGTAGAAATATCAAAATGGAGGTTTGACCAAGGAAAATCATATATATATCCACCCCTTTCCCCCTATAATTGTTGTAACTTTGTATGTTCAAGTTTGAAGATAAAAAGTTTTAGAGTGGGATAGTGTAGTACACATGTAGAAAGCTACAAATCCTAATTCATAATTTAGAGACGAGGGTGCCACTTGCCTTGTCCTCCTAGTTTAGCTCTAAATTTTTAGGATAGGTGCATAAATTTTTTTCACTCTTAGATATGCTTTTATTCTATCTATTTTTGTTATTCTATAAAAAATTGTCTAGTCTTAGATATTACAATAAAAAGATATCATAGAACTAATGAATAAAATTTAAAAAATGAATAAATTACTTGGATCATAGTAAATTAGGTCAATAAATTCACACTAAATCCAATCAGTTTTAAAGTAAATAAAATAACCAATCCTAGAGCATATTTCAGTCTAGACACCTTGCTTGCATGGCTTCTAATGTTGATGTAGAGAAATATTGATCCAAGTAATTTATTCATTAGGTCTATGATCTCTTTTTGCACATCACAATATGCTCTTCCTATTTACAAGTTTCTGCTTCAATCTACTCCTATTTTTTTAAGGAATATGATGTGTTGTCCAAATAGTTTTTATTGTTAGGAAGATTGGATACTCATAAATGGATTTTGGTAAATTGGCAAAAAAAATTCCTACCAAAGAGAATGGTGGCCTTGGTCTAAAGACTTTTGAACTAAACAATCAAGCCCTCTTTGCCAAATCATTTTGATGATGGTACAAAAATATTCAGATACCTTGGGAAAGGATTCTTAATTAAAAGTATTAGGGTAGATTTGGGTAGAATTAGATCCCTCAAAAGGATCTAGTTGGGAAGAGGGCTAAGATTTTGAGTATGATGGAAGATGAATTCTCTAATTAAAGATGATATTTGTGGGTAATTAATAAGGGTGAATATGCTTTATTGTGTTCTAAATATTAGGACAAATTTCCTCCCATTATTTCTTCTTTTTCACATCTTGAATTCCTAAGTGATTTTTTCCTTGAGGCCAGTTAGTCCAGAGTAGAAAAATTCAAGTATTTTTCTATTACCAAAAGGTCTGTGATCTATGGGATGGGGGGGTTAGCTTGATTGGCTAAAAGAATCCTATTCTAAGAAAGAGGTCACAAGCTCTATTCTCTCCCCATCCTCGTGGTATCAGAGGTCATGCCATGCCAGCATCACTGATCACGTGAATTTTTTTTACTAAGCACACCACATTTTATAGGGGGTGTTAGAACTGTAAAATTTTGGAAATTTTACAATTGTTTATATTCATGAGTTTCTAAAGAAATCCTTACCATAAGCACAAAAATCCTCACTTCATAACATTTTTTCCCATATTCAGTCATGTGGTTCCATAGAATCCATTTAACCCTAAATATTTCAATGTATAGTTCATATCGGCAAGAGATGGTGAGGGTCTCCCTGATCCATAAAGCAATTCATACTAACATGTCTATTGTAGTCTATTGGCAAGAAACCAAGATTGTCTTACCGATAAAATTTCACTTGATAATACATGTCAGGCATACACCATTCGTAGTCTCAGCAAAAGAAAGATCCTATCAGCAAGAAAGTATGCATCGGGGAGAGTCATATTGATCCTATTGGTATCTTACTGATTGAAAACATAAAGACATATCGGTGAGACAAAATCCATTGGTGTAATGTCTCAGAGCATTCATTTGGTCTCACCGATAAAGCAAAAATGAATTCCGTCGATGACTATTGGGATGAAGTCAAGGAGTCTTGCCGACCCATATGTCACACCGATAGGATTATGTTAGTAAAGGACTTGGTGGTATGTATTGATTATCAGTGATACTAGTTTCATTGGAGAAAGATATGAGAATCATGCTGAGTGTTGCTTCATCGACAAGAAAATAATTAAGTCTCTACGATCAGAAAAATATACCAAAGGCTATATCTCGACGAGATATGAAATAAGTGGAGAAACATCTGCCCAACTCACAATATTACAATGATAGGATTCATTGGAAAAAGTTACAATGATATACATAAAACCGAAAGGAAAATTATTGGTGAGACTCAAAATGTTGATGAGACTGCGGAACATCAAACCGATATATAGCTCGTGGTAGTCGGAGAGACTTCAAGTGTCGGGGAGACTACATGATGTCTTGGAAGATGTTTTTATGAATGTTGGTAAAAGGCATGATAGAGAGGTCGCCCAAGAATTGAAAATATCTCACCGATAGTATTACATGATGTGATAGTGAGAGTTTCAAAAAAGGACTTGCTATACTCGTGTTTTAGCTAAAAGATTAATGGCACAACAGAGCACAATAAGGAAAATCCAATCAGAAACACTAGTGTGGAATTGATAGCGAAGGAAGCAGAGGGGCGAACGAAGAACCAAGGCATTCTTGCAGTCCAAAGGTTTTGAATGAAATACAGTAAGTTCTTGTGCCTTAGTTCATGTAATTTTGACTTTTGTAGCTTTTGAAGAATGGAATCCTCCAGCTCAGGAAAATCAAAAGGTAGAAAATATGGTGAAAGCAATCAGCCTAAAGGGAAGAAACAAAAAAATAAAATAAAGCATGAGGGCACTAAACGAAGATTAAATCAAGATCTCATTGACCAATTACTTGGCTCTGGGCCTAAAGCTAGACAATCTGCGCAACTTAGGGTAGAAATAGATAAATTGGATGAAAAATGTAAACTCATAGGAGATATTTGGACTTAAATAAGAGGTTATGAATTGTTTAGCTTTCATTACTATTAGAGAAATAATTTTGAACCAGTATGCAACCCATGGAAGCTTAATTTGGGAAAGCTAGTGTGCCCTAATGTATTTGTCAATGCAGAATTGGTAAAATTGTTGGTTGTCCATTATAATTCGAAGCTCAAAGCTACATGTGACCCATCCAGGAAACCACTAATACACATATCAAAAGATGCAATAGGTGAGATTTTCAATTTGGAAGGGGTTTTCAGTGAGAAAATCATTTGTGAAGAATTAGAAAGGGAGTTTGGGAGAATGCACACAATTTATAAGGGTTGGAGGTTGCCAATTCACAGAATTAGACAAGATGGAAAACCAATTCCTCTACAGGATAGCGATGGACCCCCTTTTCATGTTTATCTTTTTGAACCCTATATGAAGTACACTTATTTATCAGTAGGCCAAGTATTGGGAATGGAAGTCCTAGAATATATGTCAATTGTGCCAATGATAATTTTATCAAATATCCAGTATCACAACTCTAGACCATTTGATTATTCCTCATACATTTTTAAGGGGCTTGATTCTGGGTTGATGGAAATAAAGGGAGGAGCCTCTATTTTACATCTTAGGCATTACTCATTGTTAATGCGCATGGTGTTGTATTTCAGAAAGGAGTTAGGGTTGTGGCCTCAAGAGATGAGAATTTCCCAATTTGACAAGGAAGGCAAGACATTACCTATTCAATTATGGATGGCTGTCTGGGATAGCAGGTTTGCTAATTCTAGTTTTGTACACTTTGAGGAGTTTTTTGTGAAAACATTATATAGATCGTATAATCATCCATGTGATTATTCTTTATCTGAAGAAATAAAGAGGTTTCTTAGGCCTAAGGACTTCAATGGGCCAATTAGTCATAACTGGGGGGATTGGTATTGCTTAGAGGATGCTACCATGATTAGGGTTTATGGATTCAAAGATGCCCCATTCATTTTTCTTAAAACAGTCTTGAACAGAATTGCATACTTGGAAATTGTTAGACAAATGGATTTTTCTAGTGTTATGAATTTAAGTTCCTTTGGAAAGTAGGCTTTCATGCCTAGTACATTATGCTTTGGTGATTTTACTGTATTAGCCAAGGAAGGATACAATTTGATCCTTGATAAATTACTGCAGTACAATATGAAAAGAGGAACATCTAGAAAGAATTTTGACCCAGAAGGGTACATCAATTATGCTAAAATGAGGATAAACTTTGGAGGGTATCAACATGTGCCCTATCAATTTGATGATATGATTTGGAACCTGGAAGCTGAAGAAGCAGAAATTGTGATCTAAAATTATAATCAAGGGTTGCAAGATACAAAACTGTTATCTTCTGGTGAGGAGGCATCTGAGGATAATGTGCCACAAGACCAACCAAATAAAATGTCAAGATTGAGAACTCAACATTACACATTCCCTGCTAGGGAATCAAGTGTTGAAGAGAATGTAGATGCGGATGCAAGGCATGTAGAGTGAAAATCGTTTGTAGAAAATGATGAATTTGTAAACTCTCCAGAGTTTAAGGTATTCTTGTACAAACAAAAAGGAAAAGAAATAAGAGAAAAGGTTGACAATATCACATCAGGTAATGAAGAACAATTATTGAATGACTTAAAGATGTGTATCAACAAAGAGATGGAAAATATGACCCCTGAATAGGGAAGGAAAATGTTGGAAGATTCCAGTGTTATGATTTTTCTAGGGTTGGATCTCAATTCTGCACTAGTTTTTGATAGTTTCTTGAAAGATAGTAATGCTACACACAAGCTCAGCACCGAAAAAGTGACAAAAGTTTATGTAGGGTCAAAATACAATATAGATGAAGGGTCATTAATGATTTGGGATTTATATCCACCTCATAGGAAATTAGTTGTCATTGATACTGAGAAAACATTTAGGCATGTCATGAATTGAAAGGTTGGAGAGGCCGATCCTGTGGCTACTGCAAAAATTGAAATTAATGTAGCAAAACTAAACAAAGCTCAAATCCAGATGTTGATCAAGGAGAGGGAAATGTAAAAAATGAATAATGAGAGGATGTTGAGAGAAAATGATTTCCTGAAGGATTTGTTAGGGGTTATAATGAAATCAACCAAGTTGCTCACTTGTGGTGAAAGTTCACAAGAAAAAGATCACTGGGAAGGATCAAGTGCCTACTCTCAAGGGAAATATGATACACTTGTAGCAATGATTAAGAAAAGACAAGCTAGTCTAGTAAATTGGTTAAATAAGCTCTGGGGAACACATTCACAGAACTTTTCTGCATTGCAAGAACACAAAAGAATGGATGGTAGGATTTTGGAGAAGTTTCAAGAAATAAACCGGAGAGTTGTTTCTAATAATGTAGCAATTGAGGTTGCAAATCATTTTGTGAATAAACACTGAAACTTCTTTGAAGAATTGCAAGGGGATGCACAGGGATTGATAAATGCCACTAGAAAAGAACTGACTGCATTCTTTGACGATAAAGGAGAATTAAAAGAAATGACTAGGTGGAAAAGTGAAAGTGAATCAATAGTGCAAGACATTCTGAAGATAGCCACTGTGGAAGATGCAACTCTAGAAGAGGCATGTGAACAGAATGATAAGATGGTAAGAATGGAGATCACGATCCAAAACGCAGTGGGAGATGCAGATACACATAAGCACTGAGATTACTTGGACCGCTTATCAAAGATTCATTTATGGCTTAATAGAGCTTAATTGTCTTTTATTCTATTGTTGTTTTAACATATGACATTTTTGAAAGGATGCATCCTTTCAAGTAGTTGATGTATAAATATCTGTTTTGATAGTGAAACAGAAAAAAAAGATAATAGAATAGAAGAAAATACAGTAGATTACAATGTTTTACAAATATGAGACTATGATGCATGTTAAAACTATGGAGATATCAATGAGAATCATTTGATGTGGTGGTGTATTTCTGGTATCAATTATTTTTTTAGTTAATTGAAAGTATTACTGAAGTTGTTTCCAAGGTTGATTTTTTTTGGTTATTTAAATTGATATAACAAGTTTATATTCAATTTATCGGTGCACATTTGATGTATCTGTATGGTTGATTAATTGGTTCTTTCAAGAAAATATTAAATCCTTTAAGTTGATCATAGTAGTTAGGGAATCTCATTTGGATTATTAAGAAGAACTTGGCAATCATATTCTTGCATGTTTATACAAGTTATAAACTCAAATATATGCCAAAAAATTAGAGTACTTGCCAGAAAGAAGTTACTCATTTTAGATTTCTTTTGACTCTGCATACCCAAATAAGGCACTAGTATCCACAATTTAATTATTTTAGTTTCACTCCTTATTCATATATGTTAAGCTGAATTTATTAGGTTTTAGTTTTGATATTGATATATAGTCCATACCAAATCAAATTTTATCCACTCCCATTTTCCATTGTGGGTAAAATACTTAAAATAATTTAAAAGAAATAGACATAAGTCAAGTCTTCCTCATTCATATAGGTATACCCACCTAGGTCTAGTAGCACCTAAAGAGAAGAAGGTTTAAACCATTTTGACCTTGTCTATTACCCTAAAACGTATCAAGAGATTGGCAACCTCTTGAGGTATTTTACCTGCATTTTTGAGAGCTAAGAGGGGGGCTACTCGATTCCTATAGTCTAAAAGAAAAGGTCTATGATATATCAGTGGTGGGAGACCCAAAGCTATCCTAAAGGTGGATCTACTAAATACTGAAACATGCTTGCCTCTATTCTTTCTATTTTTACTTATTTTTCTTTGGGTTATAGAAATAAAGGTATTTATTTATTTTAATTGGATATTAGCTGTTACAATTACAAAAAGGTGGGAACCATGTTTGTCCCTTGTGGAAGAGAATTTAGAATAAATTTAGCTAGCCTAAATGTAATATGTCCATATGGCATCTATTCCAAAAATAAATTTTTGACATGGGAGAATATAAGAAAACAAGGATTTCAAGGGCCATATATGTGTGTTCTTTGTGGGTATGTGTAGGATCATCATAGAGAAAATAGGCCCTTAAGTGGTGATAAAATTTAGAAAAATCACAGTTAGGTAATTTGATGTAAAAAATTGAATAAGTTATCTATATTAGTTCAAAAATATGTAAGAATATAATTTGTAGAAAATTTAATGTAGATTCTAAACTACTAGGTTTATTAAAAAAATCTATTTGGTGAAAATTTGAAATTTCAATGGAGTAGCACTTAAATTTTAGGAAAAAAATAAGAAGTAGGTGTTTATCTGACCACCCTAACCACAATAAAATGATAATATTTTTTTATAATATTTTGGATATAAGTAGATGACTCATCTCTCGATGTGGTGCATATTCTTTTGTAATTTTGTTCCAAGTAAATAATTAATTATGATTTTTTTATTACAACTTTAAAAAAATATAAAAACTCGTATGTTTGACCACCTTAAGTCTGTCAAAAATTCATTAAATTCAATGTTTTTTTAATCCTATAGTATGCGAGGCATAGAATGTGACACATATTTTGGATTCAAAAAATGTGATACCGTTTGAAAGCTATACATGTTTTCAATCAGCCTATCAATTAGGACTTTAGTCGTTATTCAAATATAAAATGAATAATAATTATTTATTAATTTATTCAAAGTAAAGCATAATTTATATTGGTGGAACAATGAGAATCTCCTTAAAAAACTCTTTTCATTTCATCAATTTTAGGTTAAAAAAGGTTGTCAGCCACATACCCTACACATACCCATCATATCGCCACTTTTTGGCCCATCATGATCCTACACATACCCTTGTCCTAAATATGAAGAATAAACTAATCATATTTTTTCTAGGGCCCCTTCCCCACTATGTTTTGGAGCTTGTGGTGGAATATTTTGAAGAGATTAGGAATGCTTGCTTCCTCACTATCAATGTTATGAAATAATATGGGCCATCCTTCTATTTATTCTATCTAGGTTGTGACTACATATGATATAAGAAATTCCTTTTTTTTATGGATAATTGGTTAGAGAAAAACCATGATAAGTTTCAAGGGGGTCATAATCATGTTTGGAAAGTATAGAATAAATTAGAATTATGATCAAAGAGGCTATTAAATCCTAGTTCATTATTTAGGCACCTTTGTCCCTTTTGGATAGCTGAATGATTAACTTTTTGGAGCTTATTCCACTTGGTTATGCTCTTAGTAGGCGATGCCATGGTGGCTCTCAATCTCAAAAATTAGATAGGTCTAAAAAATGACCTCCTTCCCCTCATAGTTGGCTAAATATTAATAGTGATGGCTCAACTCATGGAAATCCTAGTCTTGTTGGGATTGGAGGAATTGGTCAAGATTACAAGGGTTATGTTCAATTATTATTTTCTACACATAGGTGCACATGGGATCTAATGATTTGATGGAGGCTTTGGATAGCCTTAAGGTTGTGGGAAAGGAAAGTGCTATTTAATTGATGATAGTTGTGTGAAATATGAACTCTATGATTTTGGTAAATATCTTTTTAATAAATAGAATCTAGAAGATGCCTCTTAGAAACTTGCTCAAGTTGGTAGATAAATACTTTTAGTCTTCTAAAGTTTTCAAATGATATATTTTCTTATTTCTTGGGAATGGAACAATTTTTTTGACTATTTAGCTAAAGTGGCAGGGTATTGCTAATTAAAACATTATGGATTAGATTGTATTGGAGTTAGTTAAGACCTATTAGGTGTTCTATTTTATTTAGGATGACTAGTTAGATTAGTAGTAGGTTGTTGGATAGGAGGAAATGTGGCATAATTGGTTCTTTCTTCTCATCCAATTCATATTGTAGGTATCCTAAGTATATTCCTAGTATTTGGTTTATGTGGTTAGCTACTCCCATTTGAAAATCTACTAGAGATGTATGCAATTAGTTTTCTTGATCAACAATTTTTTTACCCCCTTTTTACAAAAAATAAGTTTAGTTATGACACTATTGCAATTTAATCCACACATTTCATTTAACCTAGTCTAAATCATTTTAAAATTTACACAATAAAGAAACATAGTATTGTATTATCTAATGAGTCTTAGATATTTTATAAGAGTTCAAATATTCAAAAATAGTTATGCTCCAATTTACTGAAATCCCTATTTTCTTGAAAATTGAGGTGTAACTCAATTCATATTATTTCTATTTTTCTCACAAAATAATCTAATCTATTTTGATTAGAAATTGTAATGTTATTAATTCTAAAAATAGAAAATCTAACCTATGAGAAATGATTGAAAGGTAAAAAAAAAAAAAATCTAAATAGGGTGAATTAAGATTCATTCCTTATTTATTATTATACATTTATTGTTATTTGAGATATGTTCATGCACAAGAAAACCAAGATCCAAAGTAAGCTTCATATGCTACCTATATGTTTTAATTTTAATTTTGATATGATAAATTTATCATTCAACAACCATAATCTTAATCCCAATGACCATGTATAGGAAGTGAAATTAAATATTATGACATTTTTTCCTTTTTGTTTGTTCTCAAATAACCTCAATTGGAAAAATACTTGGAGCTTAGTATTTAATGGATAATTCTCATGGGATGTATTGAAAAAGCTATTATTGATCATTACTAATTAATTAACTAATTTTTTGCACCTATTTAATAATATAATATAATATTAATTAATTAATTAATTATTGGAAGACATTAAACAAATGTTAGAAGGAATCAAGGCTTGATTCTAATATACAATATTCTTAAAGTTATGTATAATTTATCATTTATTTTAGTGATGAGTCTTTTCAAAAATAAAAAATAAAAAAAATTATGAGTAAATTTATAAAAACTATTATACCAATGAAGTAGAGGCCATGAACACTAACTTCTAGTAACTTCCTTCTTTTTAAATTGTAAGAAGTAAAATTCACCTAATTTAATCACTAATATGTAAGAACTATTTCTTAAAGGATTTCTACTCTCATTTATATATATATATATATATAACTATATAACTTTATTTGTTACAATGTTTAGGATTATAATTATTAGCATTGACATAATGTGTTTGTGAAAGGGTGGTATTATTATTGTGTTTAAATAAGTTCAAGATTCCATTAGGTCAACAAGCACTTGATTGTAATCCTATTGCACAAGTCACATTAATACCAAGATTTAATTATAAGGATTATAATTCCATATATACAAAGTTTGAAGATATTGATAATTAAAAATATATAATATATTTTATATTTATTCTTCCCTGAAATGTAGTCAAGAACAAAATATCATCGATCCAAAGTGGACTTAAAAAATTACCTATATTTATTAATATGTCAATTTAAGTATAAAAAATTTCTTATACAACAACCATAAGCTTAATTCTAGTAAACATGTTTCCAAAATTAACTTGAAATTTTGTTGTTTTATCTTTTCAGTATTTCCTCAATGGCCAAATACTTGACTCTACTATTTATGTTTCCATTTAGGACCCATTATATAAATGGGTGACTCTGTTTTCCTAAAACTGGTTTACCCAAATAAAATAGACTGTGTAGGAATAAATCTCTACTATTTCTGGTATCGTAAGCATTGACTTTAATGCAGAGAATTAAAGCCAATGAAAATGATTCTAAAAATGCAGAAATCATGGTGGTTATGTTACTTGAAGCAATTTGAGAACACGGCTGATTCCGTACAGCTGATGGACCACCCTAAACCTTTGAAGGTCGTCCGGAGGAAAATGAGGAGCCAGCAGACATTCAACTGAGCATTTTTTGGGTTGATATCGACAAGCCACGCACGCCATGGGTGCTATCTTTCCTCTTGCAATGCTCCAACACTCTCTTTCTTCGCTTTATTTACACACAACTCGAAGCAGCCACTTTTGACTTTGGGATGTAGTTACTGGACTCATAGCCAGATGGAATGCGCTTACTCGACTTTTTCTTTCTCTTTTCCAAATGGAGTTAGAACACTGCAGTGGCTTAGGGTTTCACACTGGTAGTCAAAAGATGAGAATATATGGATGTTATTCAACACATCAAACTCAGTCGTAGTTTTCGACGATACCCGTCGACAATCAACCTCCACAATTTCAAAGAGATGTTTTGAGATTCAATCCCTAAAAGGTTTTAAAGTGCTTCCACATGATGATTTTGATTTCCATGTGGCGGGTCTGGTTGAAACATTGGAACTTCTTAATTCTCGTGGCTACTTCGTTTCAGTAAACTACCAAACATACCAAACATCAAGATTTATTTTGATTTCGTATTTAAAGTATTTTGCATATCAATTTTTAAATGTAGAAATAGTATTTTAGAACAATAATATCGATATTTTAATTGAGAGACAACAATTTGGAGTTATTTTTTAACTTTAAAATTATCTCATTTTACTTTGGAACTATTTTATTAGCCGATAGGCTATTTGTGTGAACTTTGGTTGGAATTTTGGTTAGCCTCCCTGGTTTTTGAGTCTTCTAGTGGATGTGGAAAAAGGTGGTGGATGTCTTTGAACTTTGGTCAGAATTTTCATCAACCTCTCAGTTATCCATCAACTTTCCCATTTTCCAAGTCTTCTAGCGGTCCTGTAAAAGGTGGCGGAGGCGGTTAGCGCACGTTGGTAGTAGCTTGGAGGATTTCCCACTGTATGGATAGAGAAGGCCACCGAAAATAAATGCTAGTTTGCATCAACATTAATTGTTGTATGCTTTCCATGTATTGGCGATGGTTGTAATAACACCTTATGTTTAATACCTCGAGAAACATAGCGAATGTCTGCAAAATTTATGATAAGGCATTGTTGGGTCTCGTTTTGTTGCTATAGTTGCTATCAGAGCCATGAGTGAGGAGTGTAAGATTTTGTGAAGATGGGCGAAGGTTATTCTGTGAGGGTGCCCATTTTTTGCAGGAAAGCTAGTGGGAAAAGGTGTGTTTGAAGCAAGCGGGAAGAGGTGCATATTGTTTCATTTATTGTTTGCGGTTTGTGGCAGGATATATTGTTTGATCTCTGATAAGGTACTATTGGTTGTTTCAAATTTTGATAAGCTGTTGTTGAGAAAACACTATACAAATTGTAAAACCGAATATTGTTTCATTTATGGTTCGCGTTTTGTGTCTATGGTTTTGCATGGGTATATTACTATGAATTTTTGTGGTTTTCTCTTTATGGCTTTTGTTTTCTGGCTATGTTTGCAATGGAATAAAATTGTTAACGTCATGCAGTTTTTTGCAGAATTTGAGAAACAAGGCAGCGTGGAGAAAGCTAGCAGGAAGAGATGTGTTTGAAGCAACTAGGAAGAGGTGCATATCGAAAAAACCCTATGCGATATTGTTTCATTTGTGGTTCACGGTTTGTGGCAAGCTATATTGTTTGATTCTAGATAAGGTATTGTTGATTGTTTCAAATTTTGATAAGTTGTTGTTGAGAAAAGAATATATTGTTTGCTTTAGGGTTTAGAGTTTTGTGGCTATGGTTTTGCATGGGTTTGTAGTTGTGAATTTTTTCATTTTGTGGGTTTCTCCATCTGGGTCGGTGTTCAAACCAATATTGTTTGATTTTTGGCTTTCATTTTGTTGTTATGGTTGCAACAGAATAAAATAGTTTTTGTTATACAATTTATTTTTGGTTCCATTGGGCATTTTTGATTATTGTTCTCTAGCTTAGGCTATATTGTTTCAATTTTTGATAAGGTTCTATTGAGAAAAGAGTATATTTTTGCATGGGTTTCTTACTGTGAATTTTTTGTGGGTTTCTCTTTATGACTTCCCTTTTGTGGCTATGTTTGCAATGGAATAAAATAGTTAATGTTATACAATTTATGTTTGATTCCATTAGGAATTGTTGATTATTCTTCTCTATCTTAGGTTATATTGTTTCATTTTTGATAAGGTGTTGTTGAAAAGGCTATATTGTTTCAATTTTTGAAAAGGGCCTGTTGAGAAAAGAGTATTTTTTTGCATGGGTTTGTTACAGTGAATTTTTGACAAGGTACTGTTGAAAAGGCTATATTGTTTCAATTCTCGATAAGGCTCTATTGAGAAAAGAGTGTATTTTTTAATGGTTTTGTTACTATTTTTTTTTGTGGGTTTCTCAAGTTATGGCTTTCGTTTTGTGGCTATGTTTGGAATGGAATAAAATTGTTAACATTATGCATTTTTTGTCGATTGTTTTTGTCTAGCTTGGGCTCTATTGTCTCATTTTTTATAAGGTGTTATTGAAAAGGCTATATTGTTTCAATTTTCGATAAGGCGATGTTGAGAAAAGACTATATTGTTTGTCAAAAGCATTATTGTTTCATTTATGGTTGGAGTTTTGTGGCTATCATTTTGCATGGGTTTTGTGTCTATGGTTTTGTGGGTTTCTCCATTTGGGTCGTTGTTGAAACCAATATTGTTTGATTTGTGACTTTTTTTTGTGGTTATGGTTGCAACAGAATAAAATAATTAATGTTATATAGTTTATGGCTTTTGTTTGGTGGTTATGGTTGCAATAGAACAAAAGAGTATATTTTTGCATGAGTTTGTTACTATGAAATTTTGTGGGTTTCTTTATGGCTTTTGTTTGTTGGCTATGTTTGCAACAAAATCAAATTGTTAACGTTATGCAGTTTTTGTCGATTAATGTTGCCTAGCTTGGGTTATATTGTTTAATTTTCAATAAGGCACTCTTGAAAATGCTATATTGTTTCAATTTTCAATAAGGCGCTATTGAGAAAAGAGTATATTATTTGTTAGAAGAAATATTATTTCGTTTATGGTTGGGGTTTTGTGGCTATGGTTTTGCATGGGTTTTTTGTATTATTGATTGTTGTTCTCTAAGGTTCTAGTAAAAAGGCTATATTGTTCCATTTCCAATGAGGTGTTGTTGAGAAAAGACTATATTTTTGCATTAGTTTATTACTGTACATTTTTGTGTTTTGTGGGTTGCTCCATGTGGGACGCTATTGAACCAAATATTGTTTGATTCATGCCTTGTGTTTTGTCCCTATGGTTGCAATGCAATAAAATAGTTAGCCTTATACAATTTACAGTTTATGTTGATTTCCATAAGGAATTGTTGATTGTTGTTGTCTAGCTTTAATATACTTAATGTTTTACAATTTATGTTGATTTTGATAAGGCATTGTTGATTGTTGTTGTCTAGGTTAGGCTACATTGTTTTCTTTTTCCATAAGGTGTTGTTGAAAAGGCTGTGTTGAGAAAAGACTATATTTTTGCATGCCTCCCTAACTATGATTTTTTGTGATTTGTCAGTTTTTGCATCTGGGTCGAGGTTCAACCCAAATTGCATTTTTGTGGATATGGTTGCAACACAATAAAATAGCTAACATTATACAGTTTATGTTGATTTCAATAGTGAATTGTTGATATTTTTTGTCTAGCTTTAAAATAGTTAGTGTTATATAGTTTATGTTGATTTCCATAGGGCATTGTTAATTGTCATTGTCTAGCTTAGGCTAGATATTGTCTCATTTTTGATAAGGTGTTGTTGAAAAGGCTATATCATCTCATTTTCAATAGGGT
>VDFB02346328.1:0-11011 GCA_007258455.2 Sequoia sempervirens
CAATCCATGTAAGTTTGATACTTTATCACCAAATTCAAGTCACTAAGTGATTTAAATTGAACTAAGAGATTCAGATAACAATATATGGTGTCAAAGAAAACCCGCAATATTGTATTAATTGGACAAAATGGCAAAACTCGTGAAAGGAGTTGTATGCCTTCAAAGTCACTGTTTTATTCAAAGTAACATGAATATATACAAACCAAAGAATGCCAATAGTCATCATAGCCTCAAGAATTTGAAATGAATAGGTAGTTGTGAGAAAATACATACAAAATTACAAAATTTCAAAAAAAAACTAGGAAAATATTTACCCCAACTTGGCGGGGTCATAACTTTCTACTCGGTGCTCTAAATTCAAATTTGTTTACATCATTGGAAAGGTCTCTGAGAGGACTAATTTCAGTCCCTTACAATTTAATTATTCTTCATAAAAGATCGACGAAAGTTTCAAACTCAAATTCTGCTATGAAGACCTCCGAAAATGTGATTTACTAGAACCTAGAAATATACCGAAAATCCAAAAAAATGGATTTTTGGTTTTTCATAGTTTTGTCACCTCCAAACTGCCTAGGAACATCCTCAAACTACTCTAGATCACTAAGAGCACAATTGAAGGAGTGTACAGTAAAAAAATCAGATACACAATTGGTGCTAAGTGTTCTCTCAAAGCTAGGACCTAAATATTTAGTGTTTGTGTTTACTTTCTATGGTACAAATAATTCCTTTAGGTGCGAGTTTAAGATGCTTTCATTTTAGGATTTTGTTATGTAATTCACTAGGGAGAAAGATAAGCTTATTCAAATGGGTGCTTTGAAAACTTCAAAATCCCTTGATCCTTGATTGAAAAGGATGAGAAGCCTTCTAGTGGCAAAGAGAAGAAAAAGAACGAGCCTAACAAGAACACGCAATCCACATCTAATTCCACAAAAAAACATAAAATTTTGTCTTCTAAGGGGGAATCATCTAAGGAGGAGAATCCTACTTGTGCATATTGCAAGAAGGATGGACATGAAGAACATTATTGTTATAAGGACCTTGATGAATTGAAACATCTTGTGAAGAAAAAAATCTGTTTACCTTTTAGAATGTCTATTTTAACTTCTTCCAAACATACACAATTTGATAAGGAAAAAAGTCATACTATTGGGGCAAGTAAGAAAAAAGGACAAGCTCTTTGTGCTTCTACAAGTAATAGATTAGGGAGATGGCTTCTTGATTCAGGACCTTCTTATCATATGACATCTTCATAGTTTATGATGTCTTCTTTTGAGCCTTGTGTCATGTCGCCTATTTTGATGGGAAATCATGCCAATATAAATGTAATTAGGAGGAGATCTATTGATATTGGGGATGGCACCATCAATGATGTCTTGGGTGTACCTCATTTGAAAAACAATATCCTTTCTTTCTATCAAATCACTCATGGCGGAGTAGAGAGTACTGTGGAATTCACTTTTGATTCAATTATCATTAGAGACTTGGAGAGGAGAGAGGTCATTTCTACTAGGATGGTTGATCATGCATCTCGTCTATACAAAAAATTTATACATTGTTTCTAATGACAACTTTGATCCTTTGGATGATGATCTCACTTCTAGTGTGGACTATGATTTTAAGGAGAATTTTGGCTACTTGAACTTGGGTATTCTCACAAGTGATCTAGTTCTTGAGCCTTGCATTCCATCTCCTCCACCTATTGTTGCATTTGATGATTCTTGTGTTGCTACAAATTAGCTACTTGTGATTCAATACAACAAAATATTCATTGTCTTCCAAATATGGGACTTGGGATGACTACTTAATAGACATTGAACGTTTATTTTGTGAGCCCCATATTTCATATTTTGGAGACACCATTGATTTCATTCATCTTGTCTTTGATGAAGATTATCCTTCTTCAGTTGTTGTGAGGGAACACTTTGACCCTCTTGTTCATTCTCTACACGATCATTCTTCATAGGTGGACATGAGTGTGGATACTTTTGATCAACATTTGGAAGATGCTTCTTTATCTTTAGGGGAGAAATCTTTGTCTTTGGATTGTGTTCTATATCATCTCTACTAGATTTTGGATTGTCATCTTCATCAATGTGGCCTAGAACACCTGTTTAGATTATGACAACTTTCAACATTGATATGGAGACACTTGAGCATAATTTAGTGACTTCACAAATCTTCCTTCTTCCCTCATCTTCCTTTTACGAATGTAAATAAATTTTGCATACATTCTTGGTTTCATTTCTTCCTAAGGGGAAGAATGTTGTTCAATCGTATTGGATCATCTTTAGCATTCATTGTTTGGAATCTACCATCATTGTAAGAGACTCTACATTGAGGGTGGGCTACATGGTCTCTCTTCTTCTCTGTTATAGGGGAATTTTTTCCTCACATGGGAAATTTGGTTCTTCTCATTCTTCATTGAGAGAATTTTGTTTACATCTCTCTTTTGGGGAGGAGTTTTGTCCCACTATGTTTTCTCATTTTCTCCGTTTGTGAGAGATTGCATTTGTATATGGGTACTATACATGGCCTAGTAGTTGGGACCCATCTTTACATCATTTTCATTTGTTTCTTTCGCCCTAAGTTGCACTTAAGGGGTGTTAGAACTGTAAAATTTTGAAATTTTTTACAGTCGTTTATATTCATGATTTTCCAAAAATTCCCATACCATAAGCATAAGAATCCACTTTGCATATCATTTTTTCCCATATTCTATCATTTGGTCCTATAGAATTCACCTGGCCCTGAGCATTTCAATGTATGAAGCATATCGACAAGAGATGATACAGGTCTCACCGATCCAAGAAGCATTTTTTACTAATGTTTGTCTTTTTGTAGATTATCGGCAGGAGGTTGGAAATGTTTCACCGATAAAAGAATTCATATTGGCATGATGCAGTTCGTTGTCTTAGCGATAGAAGGATTCTATCGACAAGACAATGGTTATCGGTATATGTCATAACGAGCCATTGTAAATCATACCGATCGGAATACAAAGTGATCTTATCGCCAAGACAACAATCCTTAGAGTGAGTCATATCGAGCACATAAGAGTTTTATTGATTGAATCACAAAATACTATATCGGTCAGACTCAGGCCATCGATGTAATGTCCCATAGCATCTGTTTGTTCTCACCGATAAAGTAGGAGGTGGGTCCCGTTGTTTCCATCAGAATGAAGTCAGGGAGTCTTACCGACCTTTATGTCACGGCGACAGGATTTAGACTTGGAGATATGTTCATCGAGATAGGTTTCATCGACGAGAGCTAAGAGAGTAGTGTCGAACGAGGTTCCATCGGCAGGAGAAACTAGTATGTCTCAGTCATCAAAAGGAAAACTGAAAAAAACATTTCGGTAAGACATAAAGTGAGCTGTAGAACATTTTTTCGACCCCTTAAGTCACAGCGATAGTTTTCATCAACAAGAATCTTAGCGATACACTCAGACTGACGGAATAACCATTAGGGAGACTTAAGTCGTCAGTGTAACTGAATGACACCCTAGCGACATAAGATTCATTGACTGTCGGGAAGACTCGAAGTGTTGGTATGGCTGTAGGATATCAATGTGATATGTAACCTGTTGGTGGTCGGAGAGACTTAGAACGTCGGGGATACTACGTGATGTCTTTGCGGGAGTCTAATGAACAGTGGTAAAGGCTCGAATGAAAGGATTGCCCGAGATGCGAATATGAGGGGACGCGACTCTTAGAGTTACTGATGTATAAATACCCACTTTGGACAACGAATGAGGAGTCAGATAGATAGCGAATAGAAGAGACATAAAACATAATGGTTTTTGTATGAGACTATGATGCATATAAGAAATAATGGAGATGTAAATGGAAATCGTTTGATTCTACAACATTTTTCTGGTTTCAATTGTTTGTTGTATTAATTGAAAGAATTGTTGATGTTGTCTCCAAAGTTGGTGTTTTCTAGTTATTTAAACTGATATGTCAAGGATATACTTCAGTTTATCAGGGCACATTTGTTGTATCTGTATGATTGGATTAATTGGTTATTTCAAGAAAGATTAAGTCCTTTTAATCAATCATAGTAATTAGTGAATCCCATTTGGATCATTAAGAAGAACTCAGTAATCACATTCTTGCATGTTTATACCAATTATAGAATTGAACCTATGTGCCAAACAATTTGAGTGTTTTCCAGAAAGAAGTTACTCATCTCAAATTTTCATTTGACTCCATGCACCCAATAAGGCACTAGTCTCTACCATTTTGTTGTTAGTTTCATTCAGTTTTTTCATATTAACACATTAGATTTTTACCATGATATTGCTTATACAATTTATACCAAATTAAAACTCATTTATCCACTCCTATTTTCCAGTGTGGGTAAATTGCTTTAGGAGATAAACAAAGGTCAAGTCTTCCTCATTGTTATAAGTACACCCGCCTAGGTCTAGCAGCACCTGAAGAGTAGAAGGTTCAATTCATTTGGCTTTGTTTGTTACCCAAAGACGTATCTAGAGATTGGAAACCTCTAGAGGTATTTTTCCTACATTTTTTAGAGCTAACACAATATATGGTATTAGAGCCTTCAACCTACACCTTCTTCTGCCATTGAGAGTTTTCATTAGAGTTTGAGATCATTTATTTGCTAAAAGTTTTTTTCAACATTTGAAATTTATCAAATTTCAAAGTTTCCTTATTTGCCTGTGTTCATCAAATTTTGATTTGTGATTGTTGGGAACGATTTTTGTTGCTTGGTGGATGTGATTGCCGCATTTGTTCCCAATGATGGTTGTTTGAATTACATTAAAGAAAATGAGGAGGATTGTTGATTTTGCAAAGAATTGTCATTGTTTGTCAGATCATTGAATGCATGAATTTCCTCTTTGCAAGCCTCAAGTTGTGATTTTCCTCATTGAAGGCATTAGTTGGTGGTAACGATTTTAGTGCATTGGGGGTGGCATTCAATCTTCTAGGATAATACATTACAAATCCACAATTTTTTGTTGGATAGTTTGATGTGTTCTTTGAGGCTGATAAAATTTTGGAGGCGACAAAAGTTTTTTTGAGGACCGATTCAATATTTTCCAAGCTACGTTTGAATTCTGGAAGGAGATTCCAGTGTGTAGACAGGGGAAACAGCTTTTATAGGGGTCAAAATTTGTGAATTTGAGGCTCATGATTTCTCTTGTTGTTGGCACAGATTCATTTCAGAGAACTTGGAGTGTTGTACACTGTCCCGTACAATATTTCCTGCACAACACTTCTCATGGGTAATATATTTTAGTGCAAACTTTATCAACTCCAAAG
The DNA here is from genome assembly GCA_007258455.2 of Sequoia sempervirens. Classification (NCBI taxonomy): domain Eukaryota; kingdom Viridiplantae; phylum Streptophyta; class Pinopsida; order Cupressales; family Cupressaceae; genus Sequoia; species Sequoia sempervirens. The sequence goes on from VDFB02346328.1 coordinate 5,289, forward strand.
TTTTTTTCCAAATCAAAATATTTAGGGCTTTTGTGCAGCCGAAGTGGTGTGGGTCCCAATTTTTTGAAGTTTTTTTGGGAACATTTATCCCACATTGGTAGCGTGGGGTATGTTTTTGCTATTTAAATAGCATTGTAGTGTGTTTGGTTAGTGTGAGCAAGTCTCACAGATTGTGAAGAGTTTGTTGTGTTGTGGAGACTTTTGAATTCATTTGGCTTTCATGTGATGCGGGGATCTATTACAAATGCACAGTAATGCGTACAATTCTTTTTGGTCATTTTTTTTCAAATTAAGTCCTTTTTAATTTCCCAAGTAATATTTTTTGGATGCTGGAAACATAATTTTTGAGAGGCTGCATTTTTTGTATTTTTTGGAGATTTTAGTTTGGTGTATTTTTTCCTTTTGTTGTCATGGCTACTCCTAATTTAGTTGAATTGTTAACCCCCCATAACTACCATACCTAGAAGGTCAAAATGCATTATAGGTTACTCTAATCTAAGGGTTTGTGTTCCACACTGAGTGCTAACCAACCCACTTTTACCAGGGAGTATGAAACATTTTCCATAAAAATAAGTGTGATAAAGCTATGGGTCTAATACAATTGCATGTTTCTGATAGTCTTCTTTTTCATATTGAGGAGTGCAATACACCCAATGAGATATGGGATGAGTTACAAAACTTGTTTGGTCAAGTCAATGAGTTATGTTCCTTGCAACTAGAAGCAGAATTAAATTCTCTTTCCCTTGATGCATTTCCTTCCATTGATGATTTCCTAGTCAAGTTCAAATCTTTGAGGTCACAATTGGTAGGATGTGGGAAGGGTAAAATTGATAAGGAGTCCATTTTTGTTATTTTTTCTAAGCTGAGAGGTCCATTTGTAGTTTTTTCTTCTACCTTCTACTCCACCATGGATGCTTTGGGAAATGCATTCCAAATGCCTTCTTTTGAGACTTTATGTGACCGTTTAATGAGGGAGAAAGCCAAACATGCCTAGTTAGAGGGGGTCTCTATGAATCATGCATTAGTTGCACAAGCCTCTTAGAGAAAAGGGAAGAAGAAAACTAAGCCTAAGAAAAAGTCTAATGAGTTTTCCAACTCTTCAAAAGAGGACAATCCTAAGAAGGAGAAGTTCAATTGTGTGTATTGCAAGAAGAAAGGGCATGTTGAACACCATTGTTATACAAAGAATATTGATGAGATTTCACATCTTCTTCAGAAGAACAATATTCCATTGCTCTCATTTGTGACTCCTTCTACAACCTCTCCATCATCATTTGCATCATCATCAAAACCTACAAAGTTAGGGAATGCAAGATTTGCAAGTGGTAAAGAAGATAAACTCTACATGGGTAAAGGACATGCATTGGTAACTTTTGTATTTCATTCTAGTCATTATAGATGGTTTTTGGATTCAAGAGCATCTCACCACATGGGTTTTTCTCCTTGTCCTTTTTTTGGGTCTTCATCCTACTAATGCTTCCAAGATTTTGTTGGGAGATAGTAAGCTTTTGGATGTTGTGAGGGTAGGAAACATTGAGATTTGTGATGGTTGTTTCAAAGATGTATTGTGTATTTCTGATTTGCACACAAATCTACTATCCATCTATTAGATTACTCATGGTGAGGTACCTAAGACTATAGAGTTCACTGTAGATTCTATTTTCATCAGAGAGGTTGATACTAGAAAACTCATTTTTGTTGGTGAAGTTGATCACGAGTCTCGTCTATATGCCTTTTCTCATTTTGTTGATGATGATGATTATGTGCCTTGCACCCCTCTTGTTAGTGTTGATAGCAATTCCTCAGGAGAGATTGGTCACTTGAACTTTAAAGTTCTTCATACCTATGTTGATTCATCTCATGTTGCTTCAAAGGTTGGTTCTTCAGCACAACAGGATGTTTTTTATCCTTCAAATCATTCTTTGTGGGATAGTCACTTGACAGGTCTTGTGGAGTTGTTTTATGAATCTCACATTTCTAATTTGGATGATGCTTTTGAAAGTATATCCCTTCTTTTTATGACAATATTTGTACTATTGTCACACCATCTATGTATTTGGATATTTTTGCTTCAGAGTTTCCACATGGTCTTATTGACCCACCTTCTTCAGTTGAGGTTGCACCTAATCATGATGTGGAATTTGGTTACGTGGAGGCACCTGGGTAGTTTTCAAAGGCATCCTTCATGTTGATTCATCCTCTCCCTTCTCGTGTTTCAGAGTTGGAGTTTCTCTTGTATCAGTGGTTGTTTCTCCCTAAAGGGAGGCATTTTGTTTGTAGACATGAGATATTCTTCAAACTCCCAGGATCATCATAGGAGTTTCTTCATCATGGGAGGGATCTTCGACATTTCCTATGGGGAGGCTACATAGTCTCTCTTCCTTTGTATCTTGCTAAGATCAGTGACAGAAGTTGTTCGTGGGGGGTCTTGTGAAGTCCTCCTCCTTTCACTTTTCCAACTTTTACTTTGTCATCTTTTTTTCTCTGTTTAGGAGAGGGGTTTTTTCCCATAGGTTTTTTCCCCTTTTCTCTGGTTGTGAGAGATTTCTTTTTTCATTGTAAATGGGTACCTAACATGGTTGTGTAGCCAAGACCCATATTGCATCTTTATTTTGCATAAAAATCTCCCTAAGTTGCACTTAAGGGGGGTGTTAGGGTAAATAATATTTTCCTACTTAAGTTTGCTTATGCATAATAGTGCATTTAATTATCTAGGTGGTTTTTTCCCATTTCGGGTAGTTTTCTCACCCATCACATATTTCTTGCCTTTATAAGGCACTATTGTACATTATGTAATATATCTCATCTAAATATATTTTCATCCCTGGTGAAATAGCCTTGTGTTGCTTCTCTCATCTTTTGTGAAGATTTATTTGCAGGCTGTGATCTTGGGCTTGGTGGTTGACACCAACACCATTTAAATTTAAAATTTGGCATGATAACACTCTATGTCCTTGTCTAGTAGCCCACTCATGTTATTTATTATGCCATTGTACCTGTTATGTTTATGTGATCCATATGCATGAATGTTGTTTGATTATCACAATCATTTCTTGGTGTTGGTGTTTCTCACCATTCACTTCTATATTATAGGTCATTTAATTCCTTAACCATTTTGAATCATTGCTTATTTACAAATTTAATGTTTAGGATTATTGATGTGATGGTGTCATTCCATATTTCCATGCTAAGACTAATGAGACGCATAATAATTTCTATGTTTATTCATGTTTCCTACTTTAAAAAAGCATTCCAATAGACATTATTGCCCATACTTAAAGACTTTTGATTAATGTTTAGATAAAATCATTGTAATTATCTATCTAGTTCCTTAATGAATGGTGGTTTGTTAAAAAGAAATATTTTCATAAAAATATATCATGTTATTCTAGGTATGATGATGTCATACTAATATTTTATGTGGACTAACTTCTATCTATAGCAATTAAAGATGAAAATTTGTAGCATGCTTATAGCCAAGGTCATAGTTGCATGTAGTTGTGTGCCAATAATGGTCACTTATTTGTAGTCAAAGGAAAACCTCATATATAAAGGGAGGATGACCAAATATGTGGCATAATACCTATTCTTCAAAAATATAATAGAAACTTGGAAGCGGGAGTGGGAGTGGGAGAAAGAATGTTTTTTGAATTTCTAGTCTGGTTCATGTTTTACGATCTTGTGTATTGTTGGGAGGTGTCCTTTCCCAATGTGACTAGTCTATCAATCCTTGATTTTCGTGTTATGGTGCTTGGCAGGGATTGTGGGGCTCCCCAATCCAAAGATATGGTTTCCAATTCTAATGTTGGTCAGCATAAGTATGATGCTTTATCACAAAAAATGGGAGTTGTGTCCCCTATCAAGGAAATAACATCTTTTTTTGTTATAGAAAACCTTGTTTCCTTTGTAGACAAACTTATTGGTCAAAACTCCTTGAAATTGAAAAAGGATTCTACTTCTTTGGTTACCTATTATGTGGATGGAGTGAAGATTGAAGTCCTAGATGATATGTTTTTAGAAGTGACTATAGGTATGGACATTATGCTAGTTGGTAAATCTATGGCCTTCAAACTTAATTAGATCAGATCCAAAATTGGGTAGATTTAGTCTAGAATTTAAAAGGTTTTGTGTCCATCAACATGATAGATAATGAGCTCTTTCTATTTCTTTTTTCTAACAAGGAAGACCTTATTAAAGTCCTTACAAATGGAAATTGAGACTAGACTCATCAATGGATCTTAGAATTTTGGCCCCCACCTATGTAAGGTTGCTTGGGCTACCTTTAAAATTCTAGAATCATAAAAAAATTCAATGTATTTCCAATTCCTTTGGTCACCTCCTTCTTGTTGATAAGGTTACTCAACAAAGGTCAAGATTGGTCTTTGGTAGGGTTGTGTTAATGTTGCTATTAATACATTTCTCCCTACTCATATCAATCTTAAACATAAATTTGGTACTCAAATCCACCCTATTTTTTATGAGAATACCAATATATATATATATTTTCTATAAGTATTTTAGACATCTAAGTGACATATGCTTCAAAAAAGTTAAATATAACAAGAAAAATTAAGCTTCATCTTCATCTTCAATCCCTTCAGGCTATGGAGATTGTATGGAATTACCTTCTAAATCTTTGGAGGCTCCCATTTCTTTTGTTGTTCTTTAGAGGATTGTTGGCTCCTTAGTGAACAATATTAAGAGAGATCAAAATAAAATAATCTTGGATTCAAGTGTTTTTGTTCCCCCTTCTGATAACATGGGGGGGTTATCTATAAAAGTGCTTGCTAAAGGACCCTTGGGTTCATGAGTTAAGATTTCTACTCTTAAGAGTTTTGTTTTCATGGAAGATAGTATTTTTTAACACACCCAAATACTAGGAGGAGGGTGAATTAGTCTTTTCAAAACATAAACCCTTTAGCAAACCCAACCTTTACTTGATAAAAAACCTTAAAATAGATTAGTACCAAAGAAAGATATAGCAATTCAGTTCCTTTCATCAACCCTCAAAAATGAAATATATAGCAATTCAACACTTAACTAGATCAACAAAAATGAATGATGAAACAAAGAACAAACATAAACATGATAACAGAAGATCTATGTGAAAAACCCAATGAGGGAAAAACCATGGTGAGAGTTAACTCATAATATAGAAGCTCACTGCTTACAAAATTACAATCAGGCTCACTACGAAAGACTTGCATGTTAAGGTGCACAACCTTAGGACAAGATACATGGGACTTGTAGAGTTTAAGTGCACAACTCTAAGGAAAGATACAAGGACCTAATATAATTCACTATCTTAGAGCAAGATACATGAAGATTATAAAAATTACAATATTTTTCAACACAACATTCTGCTATCTAAGGCAATAAAGCACATATGATATTTCCTCCACACACTTTCACACTTCTTCTACGAGATATTCAATACATTTCCACACACTCACTTTGCAACTAGTTTGATCTTTCATTTATATCCATTGCAATATCATGAAACATCAATTAGGTCATCCAAAAAGAAGGTAAATGATAATCTCAACAAGTTGGCCACAAAACATCAATGCGGTCCTATCTAGGGGATAGAGAGGACCAAAACACTCTTATTGCATCTTACAATGTGATCCCAAATATTACACACACTAGGGCACATAAAATCAAGTTAGCAACAAGGAAACGTGTAAATAAAACATGTAGCACAATACCAATCATCTTTAAAA
>VDFB02346329.1:0-17898 GCA_007258455.2 Sequoia sempervirens
ATAAATATAAAAGATTCCATTACCTATTGCCAAGAGTATCCATTAGCCAATCATAATCAAAGAATATGTTTATGACGTTATACTTTCTTCCTATTCAAATTAATTCTTCTAATTGACTTAATATTACTAATTTCATCATTTGCTATAACCATCATCCACAACATTAATCTTGATGTCAATTCTAATATAATTGAATTCTCTAGTAGCTACCTCGATATCAAATTAGCATTTTCACATAATAAACACATAGAATATTTCCTCTTATTTTTATCTATTTTTAATTATCTCTACTTCAAGCAACTTGATTCTTCTAATAACTTAATATTTCAATTTCATTATTTTCCATAATCATCTAATTTAACATCCTATAACTTGCTAGCAACAATTACCTATTCAACAATTGAATTAACCAATATCTTATTACTAATATTATCATTTCTTACTAAACTTAAGACACTAAAAAGGAACTCGGTCAACAATTCTATTCTATCAATTGCAACTTAAAATTTTCCAAATATACATTGCTTTTCGCATTCCCTTTTTACTGATCTAAATCAATGAAACTACTCTTTGTTTTATTTATTTATTATTTTAAAATTCACTAACTATAGTTTTCTAATGAATACAAGACAAAAGGTCTTCTTTCTTGAAATCATAATATTTATATACCAAAATTACATATATATATATATATATAGCACACATAAATATACATCTTTATTTATTTCTCTATTCCCATATTTCCTGATTATCAATCTAAGGATTTGTTTGCCAAATATAGATTAACAAGCCTATCAACCCATGAGGTATAGGGAATAAATAAGTAAAATTTCATTACAAAACATACAGGGAGCTAAATACGATATAAGGAATGTAAACCCAGGAGAATGCCATGCAGCTATAGGTCAAAATATTAAATGCTCTGGTGAGATACCTGGATGAAAATGAGATGTGAGGAGGATTTATAGAATCTATACACTACCATGAGTCTGCATTGAGAGTTCTGATGAAATCCAGAGATTATTTAATTTACTATACCTTTGCAAGTCGAAAAGTTGCAGCTGTGAAGGGTTGCCAATGGTTTCAGGGAGACTATTTAATTTTGAACAATGTCTCAACTCTAAATGTCGTAATAGTGACAGGTTGCCAAATATAACAGAAAGTGAATATTGGAATTTGGAAATATCGCCATCTGCATTGTTATCGATAAATATTTTACCTTCGTTAGATGCCGGAGAATTAAGTAGGTTATTTAAAACTTTAAACTTCCTATCAAGTTTAGGTGTCGGCACGGCTGGGAGAGGATAGTAAAGAATTTAAAGAAATTATCTAAACCTTTAAGTTTCCTATATGTTCAGGTGCGCAGCTGTAACAGGCTGCCAGAGAATTCAGGCAAATATTTAAACCTCTAAACTTCTTATTATATTTAAGGAAAGATGTGAAGGGAATATAAGCCACTGTATTTCCTAGTTCCTACCAAACCTATGCAAAGCAGAAGAGATCATTTTCTCTAAAATTATTATGATATAGAAGGGCAGATCCAGATCAGTCAATGGAATAGCATTGATATGGTTACAGTGACTATCTTGGTAACCCAAATTCAAATGAACAATACCACTATGTTTCGCCAAATCCTTGTTCTAAATGGGTATAATTTAGGTCCTCTAAGAAATATGCTGCAAGCGTAGCTGTTGTTGCCTAAGATTATTACAATACATTCTATCAACTTAGAGGAAAACTATTGAAATTACTTGATCATGATTAGAACTTGAAAACAAAACTATGATGCCTAGGAGGGTCTCGAATCGGCTATGACTTAACAACACCATTCTTGCCTTTAACATCTACAATACCCTGCAGTAATAACAACTACCACAAGGATGTCCATGGGTTCATTGCTTGTCGTTTGAATCACCATAGAAATATTAAGAGATGAACCAATTACATAGTTTTGAAACACCCTATAGCCCTTATGATATATTTAATGCAATGCAGATATACACACTCAATAATCAGTAGAGAGTATGAGAGGCTTCAGCCAAATTTTGGAGCATTCAAGATTTCAGGCAAAACATCCCATAAAAAGAAATTTCCCACTTAAACCACTGGAATACAAGATTCAAGAGATAGTCAGATTTAAGTATGCATAGTAAGCGAACTACACATCGGATTGCAAATAGAAGATGAAACCATTCCAATTAATTCAGGCCATTACATACCAAAAATTTGCATAGATAATTACAGTCATAATCTAATTCATGGAATCTTAAGACATTTACACCCACACTTTCCTTCTAAGGTGTATTCGCCAGGCAACCAATAATCAACAAAAGCAACGAACTGACAATTCATGGAATGAATTTGATTTAGCCAAGAAAGCAATCTCTACCCACCCAAAGTATTTCAAAAGAGGTGTCACCATAAGTGCACATACCTCAGGTTGCGGCCCAAAACTCAAACATGCTATTTCTCTCGTGCATCCTTCTCCAGAGGTAGCTTATGCAAAAGATATCCCCCGAGCACACTTACTTCATCGCCTAGAGTTTATTTGCATTCGAATGATGCTGCCCTCTATTCCCCCATGACCTCTTCCTCCTCTCAAAACTAAATAAAGTTATTATATATTTTTTTATATTCTACAGTTCTCTTCGACTTCCAATTACTTGATAGGTGAAGTTTCTTTCCCACTTTTCTTGATTTAAAACACTTCAACATCCTATCTCCTTGTCCATTCAAATTTCTTGTTATCTTTTCAAAATTACTTTGTTCATAATTATTGTTAACTTCAATTTAATGCAACAATTTAAATCAATTTATCTAATAATATCATTTTTACTTTTAATGAATTAGTTTAATTTGATCATTTGTTCTAAATCATTTGATTTAATTTTAATTGATTATTATTTTAATTTCTAATTATATTTTAAATAACCTTGCAATTTCACTTATGATTTAATTAATTATTTAAACACGACTAATAACATTTGACATTTTTTACACAATCAAATAACACAGTGATCAATGAAGCGTGTACAAATACTCACACACAAATCCAGAACAACCGACACAGAGGGGCATTACATCTTCCCCCCCTTAAGCATCGACTTACTCCTGGAAGTCGAGCTCAATCATAAACATGGTAACATGACAATATCAATGATCATAAGCACATCAACACCATAACTTAAAACATCAATTACACGAGATCAAGTAAGCATCAAAAATTTAAACAAACCAAAAATAAGGAAATGATACCAAAATAAAAATGGTGACGGGGTTGCAACAAGACCGAATTGGTCAAACACTAGGATAGATGACGAACTAGGTTGGGGAAACTTTCTTGTCAATTCCTATTTTCCACATCAATCCCATTGGGTGTTTATGATGCTCGCCCTGTCCTGACAATGTAGGTGGAATCGAGACTTAGTTCCTGCAATCCTGCATGCAAACAAACGTTGTGCGCAATAAATATATATCACCAATACAATGTGAGGAATTCCCAGCATAGTAGGGCACTCACGAGCAAGTGATACCACACTGTCCCTCCCACTAAACAACACATAAAATTCAAAACAATTCTAGTAACTCATAAACAATTTGCTTCTTATTAGTTAGGAAATATTCGTATAAGGATACTAACCACAAATCTAATTCCTATACTTTATCAAAATTAATTACTAATTGACATTATAAGTATCTATACTTGCATATTACAATTACCTTACCTTCGTCACTATGCTTTCTGAAGCCAATTTCCTGTAAATCAAATGCTAACATAGAACATTGCACATTAGTACCAATAATTCAAGTTGCATTTTAACCTCAAGATACTATATTCTACTAAAAATCATAGAATAATTATCCACAAAATCTCACATCTTCGTTAAAACTAATAATTTACACACAAGGAACTCCACTTTAACCATTATTCAACACCAAATATCACATCAATTTCAATAAAAAGGGTAAAATTTTACACCTTTACCTATTGAAGAAAACATAATTCATCGCTCAAGGACAACAAAATCGCAAAATCCACACACACTTGACCTATTCACACACAAAAAACACATTACCAAAAAACACATCACACTAAAACTCAAGGGTCCATAGAGAATTCCTGACAGGAAGGATATCGGTGCATTGCGCACTACACCACGGGTCCTATCCTTTGCCATCAGTTTCTTGCACCATTGACCCGACACCAGAAAACAAAAGAAACTCAGGTCCACAACAATGACAGTAGAAAAGTGAAACTCAAGAATCATGGGTCTAAGCGCAAGGTTACATAGTGAGCACACATAGTTCCCAGTGTATGAACCTATGCTCTAATACCATGTTGTAACGCTCCGCCGTGTGAACCCCAAAGGACAAATAAACAATAATTACTACAATTTTTTATTTTATTTTAAAATGAATATAACATACATGTGATACACATTAAGTCATGACATGAATTTCATTTAAGTAGATTCATTAGTACATACATCCCTTGGGGTACACGAAGAGTCATTACGCGACTTAGATCCGCACAACGACAATAAAGAATAAAATCCAAAAATATAATCCATAACAAAGTAAACATTAACAAATATAACACATACATGAAAATTCATTGATAAGAAACCATCTGTGTACATAAATACAACATATGCAAGATTAAGTTAACACATTGAATAACAACTACCAAGCCACATAAGGTTTAATGTTACATTACAATACAATGTTCAAGATGTATAATGATACAAATGTGTTTCCAATCGTGAATGGAAAACATACAACAAGAATCATGAAACAAATGAATAGATGAAAACTGGCTCCGTGATGGACACAACTCTGGAGTCGCTATAACCAAACCAAATTGCACCTCTCGATCCTCGACTGAGGATCCAATGGGGTGCTTAGCACGTTCCACTCAACCATGTGAGTCTGAAGACCCACCCCTCGTGCTAGGAGCTAACAAGAAGAGTCCTCAACAAAGAACATCCAGACACGAAACCACAAGACTCAATTGCCATACAAAAGTATCATAAAACTCAAGGATTACCACATATAACGTCAACATCCAAGAGCTTCCTGTCATAAATAAATTAAAACAAGTAACTTTACTCATCACATTAAAACAAAACAATAACTCTATAAACATGTAAACTGTGCTGGAAGATCATAAATATTCAAAACAAATCAATCATAATACACCTAAATTCGTAATTAAAACAATACAAGCAATAAATATCATAATGAATACTCATAAGAATATAAGATCGTGAATCATAAATATAAATGAGATCATACAGTTAATTCCCTCACAAAGTATAATAAAGATGTATTAAAAAATAATAATCACCAAAATCAATACAAACAACAATCTAAACCAACTCCCACAACCCACTTCCAGAGGAACACAATAAAGTAAAACACATGGGCAACCAGGGGAGAGTGTCATCGCATAGCCCACATGGGTTCTCCTGGCCCTTCCTCCAAACCGGGAGGCGTCAGGCCCCCATTTATGGATATCCTCCGGCTCCTTCCTCCTACTCTTGAGGTGTCAGGCACCATAGGGTAGCTTCATGTGGGGAGCCTGCACATAACCTCTCTCATGAGGATCTAGGTTACGCATCTTTGCCAATCCATTCTGCCTTTCTCAGCTCATTAGCCCCATGGAAGCAATGGAATTGAAGACGAGGCATCCATTTTTTAATCTTGTAATGATGAGCTACTACCCAACCTCCTGTTAATTATAGGTTTCACTGATTACCAACTCCCTCAGTCATGGCCTTGTGCCCTTCCTTACATGGGACACCTGCCTCTACCTAGGCTCACTTCCTAGACACTCCAAATAATAAAAATCAAGGGTTACAGTACCTATCATAATTTGAACAAAGCAGGCCCATACCATAAAGACACAAGCAGGCATTTGCCCATCTTACAGTCAAGTACAAAATCATAGTCTCAAATACCTTGACAACCTCCTTCGTCCTCCGACACTAGTACCACTTGCCACTAAAGGCAATATAAAAGAGAACATCAAATGTCAACTAATCAAGCCTGAAGTCTCACAAGAATGTAGGAAAAACCCCACAAACGAGGGTAAAGGAAGCAACATTGTGAGTTTTTCTCTCCAATAACTCCAAATTGACAAGATAAAATTTCCAACAAATACAGGAGTAAAATTAGAAAAGCTATAAAAGCAGCAGATTCACAAGACCCATTCATTAATTCAACAACATGGTGGAAGTTACTCAAATGAGGTTCTTATAATACCAACCTTTAATTCAATGAAACAATTTTGTGAAACTAAAAGCCACCAACTAGGTATTCCCCATGAGACTCCTAATTTCTCCTCACAAGAACCCCTTAGAGTGGTACGTAAATCACCTTCGTAAAAATCAGCAACATGACAATGACAACGATAATCCATTTACACTCCCAAATAAAAAAAACCAACCTACTCAATAACAAAACAATTACAATCTCAAGGTTCTAAATAACTATCCATATAAGAGCCTCATTTAACAGAAACTCAGATTGTCATAAAGACTAACTAAAAATCCAAAAGAAATAATTAAGAATGAAAACTCAATTCAAGCGACAATTTTAAAACTCATTTTCATAGTAACACTCAATTCAAGGAATAATTTATTTCGCTGATTCAAGTTTATAAAACTACCATAATGAAGTCAAATAGAGTTTACTATAATACTTAACCAAGGTAAAGATACACATATTCCACTATTTAAGAGTTCAATACAAACACCCATAACACGATACTCAACAATTACTTAATTAGAATATACAAACAAGAGAATCATTGTTCCTAATACATTTCTATAAGATGCGAGGAGTCAGATAATAAGATAATACTTATTTAATTCATAAACTAAAAGGAATATAAAAGAATTAAAAAATATCATGAAATTAGTATTATACAATTAAATCACCAAATAAGAGAACATATGAGAAAAAGTCAATATATACTTCATATTTTAACTTTCATTATATTAAAATAAATCTCAAGACACAATTTTTAACCTACCTCTACAATGATTAATAATATTCTAAAAGAACGTATGTTTCCTCTTAAAGTAACAAATGTGAGGATTCTATACTTCACCATCCTTAATAAATGATGACTAACTACGTGGCAAGAATACATACCAACAGTTAATAACTTTATTTATTCAAACAAGATCCTTTAATTATATAACACTTCAACCAATATCCAACCTATCTATACTATTAGCTTTTAATAATGAAATCACTCCCCTAAAACTAATTAATCAATTTCCCTTGTTACTTATTAAAACAAATAACTTCTGTGTATTTCTATTGTGGTACTTTAATTAATTAATCACCTAAAATAAGAATTACAATTTTACTTAATTCACTATAAATCCAATAATTAAGGACGAAGTCCCCATTCTCTAGAATATTGCAATATTTATAAATAATTTATTAAACAAATAATCTAATAACTAATCTCTTATTAATTAAAAGGAAACACTAAATCTAATGACTAATTTATAAATAAGTATCTATAGATATTTATATTCACATTGAGGGGGTCATTGAAAACATTTCCACATGATAACGATTGATATGATAGTATTCATAAGATTCATGTACTAAAACAATATGGACTATAATTGTATTACGATATTTGATCCAAAAGAATGATATTATGGGTATTACCTATCTGTTCGAGAATATTATTCATTAATTTTATGGAGAAGAAGAAAAACAAAAAGTATAGGGAAGAGGGTGAATGAATGAACAAAATTTAAAATCCAAGAGAAGAAAATAATGTATCACTTTTGGAGGTTTATGTGAATGGACACTGGAAGACAAAAAAAAAACCAACGAATATGGAAATAGTCATTCAAATGAAAAAGAGAGAGAGCACGAGGAAGACGAAGAATAGATGGCGCGGGTGAGAGAAGAGGAGACTCAAATAATAACCAGTGTGCTAAACTCTACAAGTAAACTTGAAAATGAAAGAGAGTTTATTTAAATCTATACACCCTACCATGTTCAAGGCGCCACTCAAACAGGTTACCAATAAAACCATAGAGGTTATTTAAGTTACTACACCTTTGCAGGTCTAAACGATGCAGTTATGACGGGTTGCCAATGGTTTCAGGAAGACTATTCAATTCTGTATAATGCCTCAATTCTAAATGCCGTAACAGTGACAGGTTGCCAAGTATAATAGAAAGTGACTATTGGAATTTGGAATATCGCCATCTACTTGCATTATTATGAAATCGAAAATGTTGCAATTGTGTTAAATTGATAGGAGAATTAAGCAGGTTATTTAAAACTTTGAACTCCTTATCAAGTTTAGGTGTTGCGGCTGAGAGAGGATGGTAAAGAAATTAAAGAAATTATCTAAACCTTTAAGTTTCCTATATGTTCAGGTGCACAGCTATAACAGGCTGCCAGAGAATTCAGGAAAATATTTAAACCTCTAAACTTCTTATTATATTTAAGGAAATATGCGAAGGGAATATAAGCCACTGTATTTCCTAGTTCCTACCGAACCTATGCAAAGCAGAAGAGATCATTTTCTCTAAAATTATTATGATATCGAAGGGCAGATCCAGATCAGTCAATGGAATAGCATTGATAAGGTTACGGTGACTATCTTGGTAACCCAAATTCAAATGAACAATACCACTATGTTTCACCAAATCCTTGTTCTAAATGGGTATAATTTAGGTCCTCTAAGAAATATGTTGCAAGCGTAGCTGTTGTTGCCTAAGATTATTACAATACATTCTATCAACTTAGAGGAAAACTATTAAAATTACTTGATCATGATGAGAACTTGAAAAAAAAACTATGATGCCTAGGAGGGTCTTGAATCGGCTATGACTTAACAACACCACTCTTGCCTTTAACGTCTACAATATCCTGCAGTAATAATAGCTACCACAAGGATGTCCATGGCTTCATTGCTTGTCGTTTGAATCACCATAGAAATATTAAGAGATGAACCAATTACATAGTTTTGAAACACCCTATAGCCCTTATGATATATTTAATGCAGTGCAAATATACACACTCAATAATCAGTAGAGAGTATGAGATGCTTCAGCCAAATTTTGGAGCATTGAAGATTTCAGGCAAAACGTCCCACAAAACGAAATTTCCCACTTAAACCACTGGAATACAAGATTCAAGAGATAGTCAGATTTAAGTATGCATAGTAAACGAACTACACATCAGATTGCGAATAGAAGATGAAACCATTCCAATTAATTCAGGCCATTACGTACCAAAAATTTGAATCGATAATTGCAGTCATAATCTAATTCATGTAATCTTAAGACATTTACACCAACTCTTGCCTTCTAAGGTGTATTCGCCAGGTAACCAATAATCAACCAAAGCAACGAACTGACAATTCATGGAATGAATTTGATTTAGCCAAGAAAGCAATCTCTACCCACCCAAATTATTTCAAAAGAGGTGTCACCATAAGTGCACATACCTCAGGTTGCGGCCCAAAACTCAAACCATGCTATTTCTCTCGTGCATCCTTATCCAGAGGCAGCTTATGCAAAAGAGATCCCCCAAGCACACTTACTTCATCACCTAGAGTTTATTTGCATTCGAATGATGCCGCCCTCTATTCCCCCGTGACCTCTTCCTCCTCTCAAAACTAAATAAAGTTATTATATATTTTTTTATATTCTACGCCTTCAACTTCCACTATTTGATAAATAGGTGAAGTTTCTTTCCTACTTTTCTTTGATTTCTAGTTCAATTTCAACTTCATCTCCTCGGCCCATTCAAATTTCTTTACATCTTTTCTTCAAAAATTATTTCCTGTTCTACTATTTCATGAATCCTCAATTTAATCTAATAATTTAAATCAATTTTATCTTAATAATATCATTTTACTCTAATGATTTAGCTTTAATTCTACGATCATTTGATTCTAAATCATTTGATTTAATTCTCCTAATTGATTATTATTTTAATTTCTAATTATATTTTAAATAACCTTGCAATTCTCCACTTGATTTACTAATTATTTAAACATGACGTACTAACATTTGACATTTTTCTGCTATTAAATCAAATAACACGTTGATTTCAACAAGCTGCCTACAAAGTCACTCTACACAATCCGTAATCCTGCTAATTTGAGGGTGTTTATCCTCCTCTTAAGCATCTATTTCATTCTCGAAGTCGAGCTCAATCATAAAATGGTAATATGACACAATATCAATGATCATAAGCACATCAACACCATAACTTAAAACATCAATTACATGACATCAAGTAAGCATCAAAAATTTAAACAAACCAAAAATAAGGAAATGATACCAAAATAAAAATGGTGACGGGGTTGCAACCAGACCAAATTGGTCAAACAATAGGATAGATGACTAACTAGGTTGGGGAAACTTTCTTGTCAGTTCCTATTTTCCACATCAATCCCATTGGGTGTTTATGATGCTCGCCCTGTCCTGACAATGCAGGTGGAATCGAGACTTAGTTCCTGCAATCCTGCATGCAAAATAACGTTGTGCGCAATACATATATATCACCAATACAATGTGAGAGGAATTCCCAGCATAGTAGGGCACTCGTGAGCGAGTGATACCACACTATCCCTCCCACTAAACAACACATAAAAGTCAAAACAATTCTAGTAACTCATAAACAATTTGCTTCTTATTAGTTAGGAAATATTCGTATAAGGATACTAACCACAAATCTAATTCTTATACTTTATCAAAATTAATTACTACTTGACATTATAAGCATCTATACTTGCATATTACAATTACCTTACCTTCATCACTATGCTTTCTGAAGCCAATTTCCTGTAAATCAAAGGGTACCATAGAACATTGCACATTAGTACCAATAATTCAAGTTGCATTTTAACCTCAAGATACTATATTCTACTAAAAATCATAGAATAATTATCCACAAAATCTCACATCTTCGTTAAAACTCATAATTTACACACAAGGAACTCCACTTTAAAAATTATTCAACACCAAATATCACATCAATTTCAACAAAAAGGGTAAAATTTTACACCTTTACAAATTCAAGAAAACATAATTCATCACTCAAGGACAACAAAATCGCAAAATCCACACACACTTGACCTATTCACACACAAAAAACACATTACCAAAAAACACATCACACTAAAACTCAAGGGTCCATAGAGCATTCCTGACTGGAAGGATATCAGTGCATTGTGCACTACACCACGGGTCCTATCCTTTCCCATCAGCCTCGCACTCCATCAATTCTACAATTTAAAAACAAAAGAAACTCGCAGTCCAAACAATGGATAGCGTAAAAAAGTGAAATCAAGAATCACTAGTCTAAGCCGCTAAGGTTACATAGTGAGCAATAATATAGTGCCTAGTGTATATGAACTTATGCCTTGATAATTATGTCAGGCCTTCAAAATGTAGAACTCTAAAGGACAAAATAAAAGTTCGCTTATCACTGCAATTTTTAATTTTAAATTAATATAATATATATGGATGCACATTAAGTCATGACATGAATTTGACTTCATGTATCTTATTAGCATTATTGCCATCCCTTTGGGTATACTTTAAGAGTCATTACGTCAATTTAGATCCAAGATACAACGACAATAAAGAATAAAATCCAAAATATAATCTATAACAAAGTAAACATTAACAAATATAACACATACATGAAAAATTCATTGATAAGAAACCATCTCAGGCTATAAATACAAAATATATGCAAGATTAATCTCTAACACATTGAATAACAACCGCTGCTTGCTATATGTTTAATGTTTTACATTACAATATGTAATGTTCAAGATGTATTAATGATATAAAAGCGTGTTTTAAATTGTGAACATCATACAACAAGAATCAAGTGAAACAATGAATAGATAAACCCAGCTCCAGATGCATACAATTGATTACCGCAGCCTGCACTAAATCGCATCTCTCATCTCGACTGGGACCTGCTTAGCATTCCACTTACCTCATGTAGTCCCAAGACTCCACTGCTAGGAGTTTTCTACCAAAAGAGTCTCAAAATCCAAGAACATCCTAAAAACACGAACTTAAGATCTAATTGCCATACAAAAGTAGCACTATAAAAACTCAAGGATTACCATGACATAATCAACAATATCCAAGAGTCAACATAATAACGTAAAATCATAAATCTCATCACATTAAACAAAACAATAACCTGTAAACAAGTAACCAAAGGAAGATCATGAAACACTTCCAAAACAAACTGAATTAATAAACATAATACAATTCCAAATTGCAATTAAACAATACGATAACATCATAACACAGTACCATAAGAATACAAGACTGTAAATCAAATATAAATGAGATCAACAAGACCACAAAGTATACTAAAGATGTATTAAAACAATAATCAATTTAAATCAATTCAAACAACAATCTAAACCAACTCCCATAACCTACTTGTAGAGGAACACAATAAAAGTGCAAAACATGGGCAACTAGGGGAGAGGTCATGATAGCCCAGAATTTGAGTCCTGCCCTTCCTCTCCAGGTAACCATAAAGCAAGTAATCATGTATGGATATCCCCTGCCTCTTCCTCCTCCATACTTTGAGGGTGGGCCTGCACCATAGGGGAAGCCTCCATGTGGAGCTCAATAACTCCTTACATGAGATGAGGGTTAGGTATTTTAATTTTGCCAACTGATCGCCTTTCTAGCCTTCCATTAGTCTGTGGAAGTGCACTAATGAAGACGAGGCATCCATTTTTTTAATCTTTTAATGATATTACTACCCAACCCTCCTAAGTTAATTATTAGGTTTTCACTCGATTACCAACTCGCTCGTGGGTTATCCTGTGCCCTTCCCCTTACACGGGGCGCCAGCCCCCATGAGGAGCCACTCTCCCTAGAGACCCAACAACACAAAAAATCCAAGGGTTGTACCATCATAATTTGAACAAAGAATCACAACATAAAAGCATGCGAGGCATTACCCATCTCGCTAACAAGTACAAAATCAGAGTCTCAACAATTCTCGTACAACCCTTTCAAAATACTGATACCAAAACACTTGCCACTTAAAAGGCACATAAAAGAGAGAACATCAAATGTCAATCATCTCAAGCCTCCTGAAGCCAAAATAATGAAAACCCACAAACGAGGGTAAAGTGAAGCAACATGAGCTTTTCTCCAATAACTCCAACACAAGGATAAAATTTCATCAAATATGAGAGTAAATCAGAAAAGCCATAAAAAGGGAAGATTCATCAAGACCCATTCACAATTAAACAATGGTGTTACCTCAAATAGTAAAACGCAAAAGATAATCAACCTTTAATTCAATGAAAACACTTAATGAAACCAAAAGCCACCAACTAGGTATTCCACGGGAGACCTCAATTTTCTCCTCACAAGAACCCCTTAGAGTGGTACGTGAATCACCTTCGTAAAAATCAGCAACATGACAATGACAACAATAATCTATTTACACTCCCAAATAAAAAAAACCAACCTACTCAATAAAAAAACAATTACAATCTCAAGGTTCTAAATAACTATCCATATAAGAGCCTCATTTAACAGAAACTCAGATTGTCATAAAGACTAACTAACAATCCAAAAGAAATAATTAAGAATGAAAACTCAATTCAAGGGACAATTTTAAAACTCATTTTCATAGTAACACTCAATTCAAGGAATAATTTATTTCGCTGATTCAAGTTTATAAAACTACCATAATGAAGTCAAATAGAGTTTACTATAATACTTAACCAAGGTAAAGATACACATATTCCACTATTTAAGAGTTTAGTACAAACACCCATGACACGATACTCAACAATTACTTAATTAGAATATACAAACAAGAGAATCATTATTCCTAATACATTTCTATAAGATGCGAGGAGTCAGATAATAAGATAATACTTATTTAATTCATAAACAAAAAGGAATATAAAAGAATTAAAAAATATGGCGAAATTAGTATTATACAATTAAATCACCAAATAAGAGAACATATGAGAAAAAGTCAATATATACTTCATATTTTAATTTTCAATATATTAAAATAAATCTCAAGACACAATTTTTAACCTACCTCTACAATGATTAATAATATTCTAAAAGAACATATGTTTCCTCTGAAAGTAACAAATGTGAGGATTCTATACTTCACCATCCTTAATAAATGATGACTAACTACATGGCAAGATTACATACCAACAGTTAATAACTTTATTTATTCAAACAAGATCCTTTAATTATATAACACTTCAACCAATATCCAACCTATCTATACTATTAGCTTTTAATAATGAAATCACTCCCGTAAAACTAATTAATCAATTTCCCTTGTTACTTATGAAAACAAATAACTTCCGTATATTTCTATTGTGGTACTTTAATTAATTAATCACCTAAAATAAGAATTACACTTTTACTTAATTCACTATAAATCCAATAATTAAGCACGAAGTCCCCATTCTCTAGAATATTGCAATATTTATAAATAATTTATTAAACAAATAATCTAATAACTAATCTCTTATTAATTAAAAGGAATCACTAAATCTAATGACTAATTTATAAATAAGCATCTATAGATATTTATATTCACATTGAGGGGGTAATTGAAAACATTTCCACATGATAAGGATTGATATGATAGTATTCATAAGATTCATGTACTGAAACGATATGGACTATAATTGTATTACGATATTTGACCCCAAAGAATGATATTATGGGTATTACCTATCTGTTCGAGAATATTATTCATTAATTTTATGGAGAAGAAGAAAAAAAAAAGTATAGGGAAGAAGGTGAATGAACGAACAAAATTTAAAATCCAAGAGAAGAAAATAACGTATCACTTTTGGAGGATTATGTGAATGGACACTGGAAGACAAAAAAAAAACCAGCGAATATGGAAATAGTCATTCAAATGCAAAAGAGAGAGAGCACGAGGAAGACGAAGAATAGACGGCGCGGGTGAGAGAAGAGGAGACTCAAATACTAACCAGTGTGCTAAACTCTGCAGGTAAACTTGAAAAGGAAAGAGAGTTTATTTAAATCTATACACCCTACCATGTTCAAGGCGCCACTGAGACAGGTTACCAATAAAACCAGAGAGGTTATTTAAGTTACTACACCTTTACAAGTCTAAACGATGTAGTTGTGATGGGTTGCCAATGGTTTCAGGAAGACTATTCAATTATGTACAATGCCTCAATTCTAAATGCCGTAACAGTGACATGTTTCCAAGTATAACAGAAAAAGACTATTGGAATTTGGAATATTGCCATCTACTTGCATTATTATCAAATCCAAAATGTTGCAATTGCATTAAATTGATAGGAAAATTAAGCAGGTTATTTCAAACTTTAAACTTCCTATCAATTTTAGGTGCCGCGGCTGAGAGAGGATGGTAAAGAAATTAAAGAAATTATCTAAACCTTTAAGTTTCCTATATGTTCAGGTGCGCAGCTATAACAGGCTGCCAGAAAATTTAGGCAAATATTTAAACCTCTAAACTTCTTATTATATTTAAGGAAAGATGCGAAGGGAATATAAGCCACTGTATTTCCTAGTTCCTACTGAACATATGCAAAGCATAAGAGATCATTTTCTCTAAAATTATTATGATATCGAAGGGCAGATCCAGATCAGTCAATGGAATAGCATTGATAAGGTTACAGTGACTATCTTAGTAACCCAAATTCAAATGAACAATACCACTATGTTTCGCCAAATCCTTGTTCTAAATGGGTATAATTTAGGTCCTCTAAGAGATATGCTGCAAGCATAGCTGTTGTTGCCTAAGATTATTACAATACATTCTATCAACTTAGAGGAAAACTATTGAAATTACTTGATCATGATTAGAACTTGAAAACAAAACTATGATGCCTAGGAGGGTCTCGAATCGGCTATGACTTAACAACACCATTCTTGCCTTTAACGTCTACAATACCCTGCAGTAATAACAACTTCCACAAGGATGTCCATGGCTTCATTGCTTGTCGTTTGAATCACCATAGAAATATTAAGAGATGAACCAATTACATAGTTTTGAAACACCCTATAGCCCTTATGATATATTTAATGCAATGCAGATATACACACTCAATAATCAGTAGAGATTATGAGAGGCTTCAGCCAAATTTTGGAGCATTCAAGATTTCAGGCAAAACATCCCACAAAAAGAAATTTCCCACTTAAACCACTGGAATACAAGATTCAAGAGATAGTCAGATTTAAGTATGCATAGTAAGCGAACTACACATCAGATTGCAAATAGAAGATGAAACCATTCCAATTAATTCAGGCCATTATGTACCAAAAATTTGCATAGATAATTGCAGTCATAATCTAATTCATGGAATCTTAAGACATTTACACGAACACTTGCCTTCTAAGGTGTATTCGCTAGGCAACCAATAATCAACCAAAGCAACGAACCGACAATTCATGGAATGAATTTGATTTAGCCAAGAAAGCAATCTCTACCCACCCAAAGTATTTCAAAAGAGGTGTCACCATAAGTGCACATACCTCATGTTGTGGCCCAAAACTCAAACCATGCTATTTCTCTCGTGCATCCTTCTCCAGAGGCAGCTTATGCAAAAGAGATCCCCTGAGCACACTTACTTCATCGCCTAGAGTTTATTTGCATTCGATTGATGCTGCCCTCTATTCCCCCGTGACCTCTTCCTCCTCTCAAAACTAAATAAAGTTATTATATATTTTTTATATTCTACAGTTCTCTTCGACTTCCAATTACTTGATAGGTGAAGTTTCTTTCCCGCTTTTCTTGATTTAAAACACTTCAACTTCCTATCTCCTTGTCGATTCAAATTTCTTATTATCTTTTCAAAATTATTTTGTTAATAATTATTGTTAACTTCAATTTAATGCAACAATTTAAATCAATTTATCTAATAATATAATTTTTACTTTTAATGAATTAGTTTAATTTGATCATTTGTTCTAAATCATTTGATTTAATTTTAATTGATTATTATTTTAATTTCTAATTATATTTTAAATAAACTTGCAATTTCACTTATGATTTAATTAATTATTTAAACATGACTACTAACATTTGACATTTTTCACACAATCAAATAACACAGTGATCAATGAAGCGTGCACAAATACTCACACACAAATCCAGAACAACCGACACAGAGGGGCATTACAGATAGAGCCATATGTAATGCGCTGCCTCAAAGGAACGTGGTCTTCTTAACACCCAAGTACTTAGTTCCTAGACTATAAGCTGGTATCCTAACACAGCGGGATGAAGCTTAACACAATGTCAAGTCTTAAGTCGAAAGTGATAAATCTATATTGAATCAAACTATATCAACAGAGTTATAAAATCACCATATATAAGGCTACAAGCAGATGCTGAAGTCATGGATTGAAAAATTTGAAATCAAACATAAAAGGCAGAGTTAAAATTTAAAATTTGATGGAACCTAAAATTTCTAGGCGTGACAAGATGGAGCTCCAGCGCCGAGACCACATTTCTACCTTAGCTTTCTTCCAACTCACTGCAATTCTTCCCAATATCTTACAAACGATTCCACCACCATGTAAGTCCAAAATTTCCAAAACAATTGTGCATTAATCAAGTTCCAAACATAGTAGTTCTGAAAGGCTTGTGAGCAGAATATGAAGGCATGAGCGAGGCGTGTGTTTCATGTGATTGGCCGAATGTGGAAGCATAGACCCCCCTCCTAAAAATCTCCTCCTAGAGGAGATAAGTAGAAGCTTTCCAAAATTAAAAAAAACAAAAATCAAGCATTATAACAAGTTTCCCCTTTTCAACTCTCTTTCCAATTGTGCATGATCAAGGAAGAAGATTTTTCTATCTTTTCTTCGC
>VDFB02346330.1:0-40973 GCA_007258455.2 Sequoia sempervirens
GAGGACTTGATGTTTCATCTAATCCTTTATATACCAGCCTGAGGGAAAAATAGGTTGGAGTCACCAAGAAGTTCTTCGTACGGATGTGTATCACATGGTAGGCTCCTCTAAGGATAAAAAAAGCAAGAAAAACACAATGCTTTTGGTCTCCAAGATCACACAAGGTGTGAGGAGAGAGCATTCACAATTTGTTTGACTTACACTAGCATGGTGTTCATTAACCTTAATACAACCATATGTGTGGGTGATAGTGAAAATTTCAAAAGATGTTTTTGATTCTCAAGATCACCAAATGGTGTGAGAGAAGAGCATACACACCTTAAAACAAATACAAAACCACAAGGCAATAAAGACAATGGTTTATTTTAGGTCCTCAAATCAAAATATGAGAAAAGAAACTTGATGCAAAAGTGTTAATTTTAAAGCCAATGAATGTGGAAAATGCAAGGTTAATTTTAAGACCAAATGCATTAGGTAATGCAAGTTGTATATTTTAAACCTTATGAGTGAGATAATGCACATTGTTGTAAATTTTAAACCAAGTATGAGTGAGATAATGCACGTTGTTGTAAATTTTAAACCTTTTGATAGTTTTAGGGATGTTAGAGTCTTGAATAAGGCCATAATAGCCCATCTTGCAATGGTTTAGTCTATTTGGAGTCATTAAGACCTTATATTGTCATAGTTTTGGAAAAAATTGTCAATGTTGTCATATTCAAAAATTATAAAAGTGCAATAATGTAACTTTTGGAATGCCAATGGTCAATTGGCTTCAAAAGATTGTTTGAGTAGTTTAGGAAGTTTTTTTTGGAGTGAAAAGGCCTATAAAGGATGGAGGAACTTGATAGAGCAAGGGTGTTGAAAGTTTGATTGAAGAACAATAAAAGAAACTCTTGAAATTTTGTGTTATTCTCAATTTTTTTTGTTAATTGAATATTACAAGCTTATGTACTTGCCCGTATAGGGTTTCATGTTCTCTTTTGCACTGAATTAGGTGTTAGAGTGGATTGACTCTAGTTTGCATCAGATTTTGGTGGATTTTTTAAGGACTTAGTGCATTTTGTTGACAATTTTCTGAAACAGGTTTGCAAAGATAGAGTTAAGGGTTTGTGATCTAAAAAGATGGATTTTCACCCATTCCACCTATTGTAATCACTATAACTCAGTGGAATGGGTGGTAGGAGGTAGATAAAGGTGACCAAGTGATTTCAAGGGTGAGGGAGGTTGTTTGGAGGTTTGGGCATGATGCCCTAGGTCTGAAAATGGTGTATTTATAGTGAAATTATGAGGATTAAGAAAGGAAATGTGGATAAATCTTGAGGGTAGAAAATTTTGAAGATAGATTGAGGGGAAACATTTTTCAAGAGGGGCTGCTTTGTAAATTTGGGCTAATTGGAGCCCTACTTAGTGTAGAAGTCCAGTTTCAGGAGAGTTGTTCTAAAGTAAGCCAATGTGGTTTAGAAATATGTTATGTAAGGGGTTAATGGGTGTTTGAAAAGTCTAACCTTTGGTGGGTTTGAGTATTTTTGTGAAAGTTATGCAATAATATGTCTATTTGCAATACTATAAGGGAAATAGGTTGAATTTGAAAAAGAGTGATAAGATAGGGTTTGTTGGTTGGGAAATTGGTTGAAACACTTCAAGTTGTGATTGTAAGTTGTTTGACCTTCCTGTATTGCATCACTCATCTATGATGATCCTTTTAGGATACACTATTTCAATAAAGTCTCTTAAGAGATATAAGTGCAAAAAATTGTCAAACTATGATAGATTGGTTCTTGGAGCTCATTGCACCTAGGAATTTTTTTTCTAAACCTATAGGTGGATAGAGGATCCATATCCAATACCATATCTTGATTCTAATCAAATTGACACCTTTTTTACCATTCCAATAATGAATGTATTCTTACAAAAATCATTAGTTGAGAGTAGTTTAAATAATAATTTTTGCATTTTGTGTTGTGGGGTGCAATCGACTACACCAACACATCAATTTGTGTGGTTCAATCATACCATAGGACTTTCTTTGTACCCCAGTTGTCCTTATTGTTTTGAGCTACACTAGTCCAATGCAATGTCTTAAGAGCACTAAGAGAAAATAATTCTAAAACATGGCATAGTTGTTCTTGGAGATCATGACACCTAGGAATGTTCTATCTAAGCCTATAGATGCATATGAGGTCCCTCTATAGTACCTATCTCAATTTTAGACAAATTGACACTTTTTGACCATTCTAATAATGAATACATTCTTACAAAAAATGTTTGTTGCTAAGTAGTGTAACTGTGGAAACATGCCTTTTTTGCATTTTGTGTGTCGTGGGGCCCAATTGGCTATGCCAACATGTTGATGTGGGTAGTTTAATGCTGTTATATGAACTGTTTAGCACCCCATCTATTTTGATCATTTTGGACTATAGGCTTTCAATATTTTCTTAAGAGACCTAAGTGTAAAAAAATGTCTTACTATGACATATTGGTTCTTAGAATCCTTGACATCTAGGAATGTTTAGTATGAACCTAGAGGTGGATATGGGGTCCCTCTATAGTATCCTATCTCAATTTTTATCAAAATGACATCATTTCACCATTCCAACAATGAATGCATTCTTGCAAAAAGTGTCAATTGAGAGTAGTAACAGTTAAAACATACTTTTTTTTTTGTTTTTTATGTGTTGTGGGGGTAAAAGTACAAAGTGTACATCACACTTTTATAAAGGAAACAATCAACATTGATCCAAATTTTAAACTTGAATCACTAAAAAGTGGCATATATGTTTTGAATTTTGAAATGATGTAAACTAATAAAATATGTACTTTATAGTATATTTTATGTTTGTTTTTTTTTGGAAAATAAATAAAAATTTAAATTAGTTTCTTTATAAATTGACACTATAATTTAGTTGTCGATAAAATGTTGAAAAAGGAAGTTACATAAGATGCTAATCTTTATATAGTAATATTTTTTTTTCTTTCAATTTTTTTATGTATATATAACTTGAAAATCTAGTGCATGGATATATTTTTTCTAGTTTTGATAAATATATTTTTTAACAAATATTAAAATGTGTGTGTATTAAAACATAGTTGTTTCCATTCAATGCCAACTTTCATATTAAATATTTATCTAAAATTATAAAAAAAAATATACCATCTTGATATAGATTCTTTTATCTAGTGCATCATATTTTTTCAAATTTTTAATAAATTTTAGTATTTTTTCTTGATATGGTAATTAACCTAATATTATGTGTTGATAACCTAATTTTACTAAAAATTAAAAAATAGAATATAAATAATAATTAAACTATTAAATATATATTTTTTAAAACTACACTTATGGATCTACAAAAGGGTATTTTTTATATTTAAATAAAATGTTATTTACATAAGTAGTTGTTGAAACATTAATTTTTTCAAATATTTTTTTTTTGGTGAACTGGCTTTAAAATGACACATATGCATTTAGCCAACAATTTTAGTTGGAAAACTTGTGGAAATATCTAACTTAGATAGGATGAATCTTATTAGATCATATGTTTGATCAAAATTGAATTTTAGTTAGAAATTCTTAAATTCACTTGTGTTGACAAGTTGGTTGAAAGTGTGACACAACTTTGCACTTTTATCCTATGGGGGCCAAATGACTATGTTGAAACATCAAGATGGGTGGGTCAATGCAACCAAAGGCCATGTTTGAATCTAATGTTTGCATTCGATCAACCTTAAATGTTTCATGATAATCCTCTTTATGATTGTACTAATATCCCTACAATGTTCTTTCAATATAAATTTAGTAATCGCTTCTTCATTTCATTGGATACAAGATTATGAAAAATAGGAATGCAACTAAAACTCAATGACCTATATCTTCTTGCAATATAATGTGTTGTAGACCAAATATTTTTTTATATGAGAACACCTTAAATAGCTAAAATTATTCAAATCAAATAATTAAATTACCACCTCAAAGATTAAGGATTTTAGAAATGCATTTTTTGCACAAGATAATAGGATTCTAAGAACACACAAATAAAATGACATTTCTACAAAAACATGACCTTAAAATATTATAACAATAAACTCAAACACTATAAAAATTATTTTTGGTAGGGAAAAGCAGGTTTTGAAGGGACCCCAAAACCATTTACAACAGAGAGAAGCTATGAAAAGACTAAATCAATAAAACCAGCAGCCCAAAAAAACCAAAAAATTGACAAAAGAAAAAATCAATGATGTCATTTACTAACACTCAAAACAATTATCCTAAAATTCTAGAGAATGCACACAAGGCCTATACTTAAGAGAGTTTGTTAAGATGTCAATACAATGGATGAAACTCATGAAGTTAGGATACAACTAATAATGGAAACATTGAAAAGAGTGGGCAACTCTCCTACACTTTTGAATTGGAAAAACCATGGAAGGTAATCTAGGAGGTCTATATGCGACAAATGAAGAGAAATATTAAACATAATTAGAACTCTAGCAACCCATATCTTATGCATAATACCCTAATTATGTATCACTAAGCATTCAAGAATATTGGTTGCTATTCCAAGACCTATAAGACCCACATTAAGTACATGTGAATAGGTTACACATCTATCTAAAAATCTAATTGAGTTTTTACTCCTTCAAATGAATCCCCTTAAACTTTAAATACATTATATTCAACTTGGATTCTACACATTGTCAATATAGGCAGAACTATAGGAGCTTCTTTCCTTGCTTTTTCTCTTGATTCTTTGGAGGTGGTCTCATAGAAATATTTTGCACTTTTTCAATCATAACAATTTTCTTTGGAATCGATAGAGTAGTACATTTAGCATGAATTACAAACTTTTAAAATATATGACTATTATACTTCTTAGGTGGAATAGGGGATTAAAGAATAATATGATTGTGTGTCATTTTAGTTGTATCTTTTTCTTTCTTTTGTTCTTCTAATCTATGTTGGTACAACTCATAAAATTCTTTCTCACATCTAGGTTTTCTATGAGTGTATATGTAAATATCCATGGTAAAATGACTTTCCTCAATAAGAGGCTCATATGGATCTATGAAATCTTTTCAATTCTACCCTCGTGAACATATTTAACTTATGTTAAAGTATAATACAAGGGGCATCCTTTAATTTCTCATGCCATGGTATACCAAACAATATAGAATATTTATCAAAAGAAAGAATAAGATTTGAAATAACATTTTTACTTCATTAGGATCCACCTTAAGAGGTAAAATACTAGAACAATGCAATGGGAAAGATGATGCTATAAATAACCTAATATTCTAAGCTCATCATGAAGGAGGTCAATGCTCTTGATAAGGTGATCACACAAACTCTTCATCAAGATACACCCAAAATCAATCGCATTCTCATCTAGTCAAATCTATCATAAAATAAAGACAAGTCAATTAATCAACCAAAATCACTCCATAATAAATATTAGGAAAATAAATCATTTAAACCATGCCATCCAATCAAGCCTCTACATGATCAATCCAAAGTGACCAACCAAGATCTAGACTAGGATCTAACTCATTGGACAAGGTGAAATACTAAAAGAATTAGGAATTTATTCAATTACTAAATTCAAAATATCTCAATTTTAATTATGTAATTATTCATTTATTCAATTAATCATTTATAGCAAATATGGACATCGGTAAAAAAATTATATTAACTAGAAAGCTATGTAGGCATACAATGTTTCAGAAAAATTGCATTATATGTACAAGAAATCCATATAGACATATAATGTCACATATTTGTAATAGTAAAAACATAGAAAAAATAGAAACTATATTAAATAGGAGAATAATTTCTCATTTAAAATGTGTGAAAATAAGTCTAAAGAATGTTCTTTTCATGATCTGAAAAGTTCATTATTTGCACCATGTGATTGATGGAAGTGGGGTATGATATATTGAAGGCCGACACATAATATATATGCTATCCAAGGCTAATAGTTGTACTAAATGAGTTATTCTATGAAGGAAGGATAATGAATGACTACATGGAGATAGACTAGCCTCCTCTTTTACTAGGATTGCCACCTTAGTTTTTTTTGGGATAGATGCACTCATGGAAATGGAGTAAGATGTTCTTTCAAGAGTTAAAGTAATTTACACGAAATGAAAATAACATGTGAATTAATCAATATAATGCTAGAGAGTGGTATTTTTGGCCACACCTTATGTTGGACTTGTCGTTGCACCAAAAGATTGACCTGTCAATGCCCGATACAAGCTTCAGTTAAGAACCATAGGAGGCGGTTAGACCATGTCACAAACCCGAGCGCTAGTACTGCAAGGAAGACCAAGGGTCACACCTTGCAACAATCCCCCTCAACACAAGTGTGGGGTTTGAACCTATGACCAGCTTTGATACCAATTGTTGGACTTGCCGTTGCACCAAAAGATCGACCTGCCAATGCCTGATACAAGCTTCGGTTAAGAACCACAGGAGGCGGTTATAGACCATGTCACAAACCCAAGTGCTAGTGCTGCAAGGAAGACCAAGGGTCACACCTTGCAACACCTTAGGTGTATTTATGAGTATTATGCATCGCTTATTTAGGAACTTCTTTTTCAAGTTTGCACTTTAAAAAGATAAAAATGTGTATGCAAAAGTATAGGGAAGACTCAGAGAATAAGAAATGGGAAATTCAAAGGCATATAAAGGCATATGCAGATGGTAACCTGTGAAAACATAGATACATAACTAGGAATGTATAGTGTTGTTGTTACAAGTATGCAAAATTATCTACTTGTTGTTGGAAGGTATTAAATTTAAAAATTAGTCCAATATAAAAAAATATACCTAATGTTGCAATTGAAATGCCATAAGACAATAGAGTTTTCAATTAACAAATTGCAAGGAAATACACTACTTTAGAATGTGGAAAGAGTCGCAATCAATGGAAACCATCTTGAAATAACACTCATGACATTCATGTGAATTGCCAAATTTTGGCAATAGTACCACTATTTTACATTTTTTGTGATCTATTACATTTTAATGAGCTAAAGGTATGCAAATTTGGGGGAAATTATTGTATATTATTTCATTAAAAGTTTACACAACACAAGAATGAATTTGATTGGTCATAGAGGAAGATTAAATGTTTTTACACCTTTACATTGTTAAGTATCAACATTTTGTAAGGGACCTTTTTGTAAATTTGCACAACATTTTATAAGTAATGAAATAGAGAATTTGTTCTTAGTTTTGAAAAGAATAAGAATAATATTTTCTAAAATTTGTGTTTATTTTATTCCTAATGATTTTCTATTATTCAAAGTCTAATTGAAGATTTTTCTTCAACTTTTCTTTATATCCATGTTTAAATGCAAAATGGTAAAGATCAATATTCACATGATGTATGTGGTGTAATTAAGTTGTCATTTTATTTATTTTTGTAAACACTTTATTCTTTCCATACATTTTTAAGCAACCTGGATGGTCATCCAATTTTGGTTCATCTAAGGTTTTTTAATTTTTATTCTTTTTTTCCTTTTTAATTTATTTTTGTACTTCTTGACTAAATGTTTGAAAACTTCCAAAACTCTCATCAAATGAGGGTCTTGGTCCTCTCAAACGTGGAGGGAATTCACTTATCATCCTATATTACAAGTTCACATCACTACTTATTAGGCAAGTCAAGAAAACCACTAAAATAGCAAATTCACTTGCAACAAGCTTTAAGAACTTATAAAAGGGCATCAATTTTATGTATCTACAATGTGTTATTTTTATGTCGTTAATTTGAAACAAACTCTATATTGATATAAATCCAACTTCATTACGCATCTTTTAAAGTAATGGTTTATTAAACCCACACCATGAACTTGAAAAGCTTAATGCTTTATAATAATTACATTTAGATGTATCATTTATATAGATCGTTAATATAATACATTAATTTGAAGGATCTATAGAAATGGGTCGTTAAAGGATTTATAGAATGATATTTTCATGTATATGCTATGAAATTATCCTCAATTGTCTAATATAATTTGTTCAAAATAGATTGATTGAATTGATTGTAATTAGTCTATAGAATAAGAGATTATTTACATTTTCTTTCCTTACTCTATCATTAAGTGCACTTAAGTTGGAGTGGTATTGGAATGGGTAGTCTCACAAAAAGTCTCCATGCTTCACCTATTGAACATCATCTAAATATACTCTATCATTAAGTGCACTTTGGAGTGGTATTGGAATGGGTGATCTCACAAAAAGTCTCCATACTTCACCTATTGAATATTACCTGGATATAATGAATTTTGAATGAACCATTCAATCTCAGGAAAAAAACAGAAGATTTGTATTAACCTCCACTCATAAAATATAATTAACATGTTTGACTCCATTATAATTTTATGATGAACTATATAAAACGCCTGTTTTGACAATTTATTAGTTGAAAAGTCATCTTCAACTAGTTGCTCCACCCAAAAGTGTTTTATTTTCCGCACGTTCTCTAGGTGTTATAACATTATTATAATATTATAAGCCTGAAAGACAAAAGTTTCTTATATCAAAGAAATATCGGAATCAAGGTGGAATATTATAATACTATAAGCCTGAAAGACAATATTCGGAATCCAGTCAGTATTATTCATAAATACAAAAGCCGTTGAACTCCGCCAACACCATTACATTATTATATTTCAGAAATCAGCGGAGTCAAGCAGAGAAAACACGTGGAGTCCCCGTCAGAAGAAACTCACATGTTCCTTCAAAAATTAAAAGTTAAGAGTGCGCCACGTTGTCATCCACTACGGGCATTGAAGAACTACTTTCCGTCCGTTTTCCGATTTGGAAATAAACAATCGCGCACCATTATTTTGACGAAGTCATGTATGGAAGCAATCTGTTCAGTCTGTATATACACAGCACAAATTCATCGAATTTAATATCATACTGTTCCTGTGTATTTTATATTGTTCACTACACATCAATTAAGAAATTTAGGTTACCTGTCCTTTCGTTTCTCGAGAAAGCGTTGGAGGGATAATTTCTTCGCCATCGGAAGTTCTGCAAAACAAAGTTATTCGGTTAAAACTTTACAAAAAAAAATCTTACAATGTAAATATTACAAATATGAGTTGAGGTCTTACTGGCATGAAAGAGGGTTTGATTTGCTCCGGCTGAGAATTCTTCTGGATTTGTAAATCCTGTCGGTAAAGGTAGGGGATTTGAAGCAGAGGTGGAAGAGGAGGAATCCTCATCGGAATGCAGAACATTTCCATTACCCGCAGCCAGCAACATTATAGCTTCTGCCTGTTGATGTCAAAAACAATTAATTAGAATATTTAGATGTTTAACATGTTTTAATGGATTTAAATCCACGTTTTCGCATCTGAAGGAAAATATTGGATCAAACATGAAGAAATACTTACTCTTTCAGGAGAAACATCGGGGTAGACTTTAATTTCGCCGTTGTAGAAAATCATTAGTTGTTTCACAGGAGGCTTGGAATTTTCCAATTGAAACCCTGAAGCGTGTTGAGGAAACAATTCCATGGTCTTAATACCTTCAGAAACCGTAGAATGAACCTCCATTTGAGAAAGCTCCGGATTGCTAGAATATCTCTGGCAGGGAACTTGTTGCAGGATATGTGGTTTTATTTTCCCCAGGCATGACTGGTTTGCTGCAAAATTGAAACCCTAAAGACGTCAAAACTAATCCTTTCAATCCGTTCCTAAAAATTCAGGAAATCTTTTGAAATTGAATCAAAATAACTTACATTGCCTCTTCATGTGCTGGTGGTGAAAATCCATGGCAGGACTGGTATTCTCTGCTCCGGCAATCTCGCTTCCAATCCCTAAAAAGTCTATTGTACGCAACCGAGGTTGAGCCATCGCTTACCAAAGGGAATAAATTCGCTGTAAATGGTTCCTCAAAGCTCGATAAATTTCGATCGATCGGCTGATTCGGTGAGGCAAAATGCAGGGGCGTCCGAATGGTATTTAAAGGACCAGCAATTTAGCACGAGGTTAATAACAGTGTTCTTTTCATTGAATAAAAAAGTCTGAAAAAATGTAAGACCCGGCTATTGATTTGAAACCTAAAACGCACGTGACGGGAATGCAGCCTTGTCAAGCGGGGCAGAGAGATCTGCCACCAATGCAAATCGCACATGTCAGAAACAAGGAGTTCCGTGTGAAAGGCATGGTTAGAACAACTTAAAGGTCATGTGCATTTTATCAATATTAAACTGCTTAAAATGGGTTCCAATGGGCATTCAATACCACGGGCACGACCCACATTACTGGTAAAGGAAAATATGTATTTCTCCAACTCTTAATTCAAGTTAATTAAATTTATGTGTACGAATTAATATGGATTAATTAAACATTAATCTAGGAAAACTATGAAGGAAGAGTATATGTAGTTGTTGATTGGAGTAAAGAGTATGAATTAAAGATATATGGTGATTCTAAATCTGATATATTTTTTTTAACACAATTTGATTTAAAAGTATTTTGATTAGATAGTATAAATGTTAATATTTTGTTGGAAAATTTGTTTTAATTTAGGAAAATGATAGTATAGTGTATGAAATTTGATTTAACAAAAGAAAGATTAGTTTCTTTTGTTAAACCATCTTATTAGATATTGCATTAAAATTAACTAGTCCTTATGGTAAAGGAGACTAATTTTTTGGTGGTCTATCAAAGTGAAGAAATTATCTAGCTAGCACTTGCACCCATAGAAGGTTCAAGGAATATGCCAATAGGAAATTAGAGGTAAACAATAATGAATATGAACATAACATAATTCAATATATATAAATCCAAATCTATATATAATAAATTACGATTATATAATTGTGGTGGATCTATCTTCATCATTTTAAAACAACTAGATTCCTTTGAACAAGTAGTAGCCAATTTGCATCTATTAAAGTGAAATAAGTTTCGGTTTGTTCTTTTTGTAGCTCATCTTTTGAAGTCCTAAAATTTGCATGTATTGAAACACAATGTTGTCAGATGAATATCTTGTAAATATGTTTCTAATTATGTAAATATAGCAATAATACAAATTTAACAAAAAAATGTTTTGAGAAAGAGGTTAAATCTTCCATTTTTATTTTCTTGATCATTTGATTGACTACCTATATAAGGAACAAATGTTGTAATTGATTAGTTTTAGTGTTTTCTCTCTAATAAAGGAGGGAATATATAAAAGTTTATAACTTTGAAAGATTATGTACTAAATGTACTTACCTAAACATATTATTGGGAGAGCAGTTGTAGGTGAGCTTCTTCTTTCTTTCTAATCATGTTGTATGGAATTTTTTTTATTTTGGAATGCAATCAAAAGAAAATGTAGGCTCTATGCGAAGACCTGTAATGGGTTTGACTCTAGACATTGTCGTAAATGTGGTTCCTTGTCTTTTAGTTTTTCCAATATTGATTGTGGCTTTATTTGCTTAGTAGTACCTCTTGGGGTAGTTGCTCATCATTGGTATTATTACATAATTTATGTTGTGTATTTACAACAACACTAAGTGCAACAGGTAGATTTAATAGTTGTAATTTTTTTGTTGTGTAATGTTACTAGCTCATTTGTAGCAAATAAGTGTATTGATTGATCAAAATCTTCTTGTTTAGTTATCATTAGTTTCTTGTTTGAGTGAGTCATTAATAATTCCCAATCATGTTACATATTGCCTATGCATTTTGCATGTTTTGTAATGTATGACGAAACTGTATTTGAATTGGATTGTCACCTTATTGTCTAAATATTGTTTGTAATGTAACAATTGTATTAAATTTGTGCCATAGGTTTTTCATAGTTTTGTGTGATGCATAGATAGGTTTATTCATAATAGGTGGCAGTTGTGCAAGGTCTCCTATAAAAATTATAGAAATAACACCAAAGCAAAGATGTTGTTGGGGGACCACTTCATGTAACATGCTATCAATTTTTAATAATAGCTTTGGTCCAATGAAGCTCATTTTATCGAAAATATATTGTATATTTCTCATGTCTTCTTGAAATGTTGTCATTGTTTGTCCTTGTAATGGTTACATTTCTCTAATTAGCATCTTGAGGGCTACATGTATAATTGAGGTTTGTATATTAAAAGCAACAATTCCTATTGGAACAAGAGCACAAAGTGGGTTTACCCTTGCTAGTATGGAGGTTTGCAGTGTATTTCTTATGCAACTAATTATATAGGTTTTAGGGAGTTCTTGCAATTCCTAGTATGATCATATGTAGTGGTTGTTTTGAGCAATTATGAATCGAGTGATTTGTAATGATAGTAAGTGTTAGTTGTTATTTTTCTGATAATGTATAATTTAGGTTGTACAAATTAAAGCCTAGGAATGAACATCTTGTTGGGACATCTTGTTTTTGTTTACAAATTGAACTACATTATGATGCAAATGTATAGGAACACTGAATTTCTCATATGTTATTGTTGTCAAAATCACGTTGACCAATCATTTCAAGTTCATTTAAATTGTGACTATTAGCAAGGCCTAGTTGAGATCTAATAACTCCATTCATTCATTTCTAGAGTATCTTGTATATCAATATTTTCATCAAAATAGTTTTCCTCTTGAAGGAAATCTTTAATTTGATATGTGTGATCAAAATGCCATGCATTGTATTTTTGTGCATTCATGTGCTTCCAATTATGAATGATTCTTCTCTATTGAGGCCATATCTCACTCCAACAAAATGTTTTAAAATATTTAGAGTCTTTATTTGGAATGAAATAAAATTATGAAAAACTTGCATGGTTGATTTTTCTTTTGTATTTCGCCATTTGCATCCTTTGTGATAAGAAACATATGTGAAGGGTCTTGTTGATTCAATTAGTGTTACCATTTCTAGGTGATTTGGCTGGTGCATGTAGGATTGTATGTAGTTATAATGTATCTCACTACCATCATTTGTTTCCTTTAGGAAATGAAGCACTTTTTACCTACATTCAATGATATAAATTTTCAATTACAAATCACGGGTAAGTGCACCAAGATGGTTCCCAAAAAGGGGGGCTTAAGTGGCCACTTTTTTTTTGAAATCAGGAAATGTTGACCTTGGACATGAAATTGAGGATAGTTACACTCAAAATTTTGAGATGGAACAAAAACAAGGATCAAGTGCTCTGAGTCTACTTTCTAAACTACTAATTTATTTTGAAAATGGTTGAGATTAAGGGGTTCAACAAAGGGATGTACACAAATTGGTGTTATTTTTGTCAGAAAAACATAACATAGCAACTCTTGTACGACCTGAGCACGGTAACCTTTTTTTTAGTATTTTTAAAATTGCTATGGTCAGAAGTTAGCTAACAACATCTAGTTGGTGCACAATTTTTTTGATAATTTTTTAATGAATATTTGATTTTTTACTAATTTTCTAAGTGGGCACTTCCTAAAAAGCAGAATTTTGGCCGTGCTCCCCCTACAAATTTTGGCAAATAATTGATTTTCTTTTTCTTTTCTTTTTTAAAATTTGTAGAATGAGTCTAGTTTCTAAAAATGTAATTTATTTGAAATTTTGATGAATGGTTAATTTATAACAAAAAAAACACCAAACACTACTTTTTAGCAAAAAACAGACATACAAACAAAAGAAATTATGGATGAAAGGCTTAACATTGTTAAAAAATAAAAAAAAATTATATCATTGGATAGCTAAGAGAGAACTTAACATTATCCATGTGTTCGATTTTGTTGATATTGAACTAGATGCAATCTTGATGGTGAGCACAGACTCAATTATGTGAAAAATTGTAGAATTTGCAAAAACACATCTCTAGCCTTGTTGGGAATGCCCTCTAAGCCTTTGGGTTGGTATCCCAAGGCAAATAATTTCACTTTTTTCTTTTTTTTTAGCACGAAATAACGCGAGTGCATTTTTTATAACTTTTTTGAAAAGTGGCCACAAAATTGGTACCCAACTTCATGCACTCGCCCTCACAAGAGGTAGTTTTGAAGCATATGAGATTTTTATTGTGCTCCTATATCTCATTTTGTAACTGATACCTTGGAATTTCTACTACTCTAAACGTGCAAAACAACTAAGAAACATGAATGACAAAATACCAAGGACACCTCAAGATTAGCCAAAAGAGTGATACAACGAAAAGGAATGCAAATAAAATGAAACACAAACACTTTTACCTCCCTTGTTGTTGATACCTCTTTGATTGGCCCTTGATAGGAATGGTTTGTGTGCTCCTTAGATGATTGCTTGAATGTCAAAATGCAAGATTGGAGGTGCAAATGATTAACAAAGATGGCTAAATGATTAAAAAGGCTTGAGAATTCAAATGGACAGCATGTAGTTATCAAAAATGCAAAGTGTTGAGAATGCAAATTGGCAGCATAATGGTGCAAGATGGCTAAGTGTGTTAAAATGCCCTTGAGGAGGGGGTATTTATAGGAGAATTTGAATTCTCTAGAGAATTCAACGGTCAAGATTGCTCCAACAAGGCCAAGATGAAGGGCTATGGTGGGTTGAGAACCCACAAGCCCTCACATCTTGACATGTGGAGGGAAGTGGACAAGGGGATGTGAGATGGAGATGAGGTGTCAAAAAGGTACATGAGGTGGAAAAAGGACATGCACCTTGGGGAGTGAGGAGATTTCCACAAAAGGGATTTCTTGTCCCCAAGTGGGAGTGAAAGGAGACATTTGAGGAATTTTAGGAATTCCTCAAAAATCTACATGGGAAAAGGAAAGGTGGTTGGGGATATAAATGTGAATTACATTCATAGGATGATCAAGAGGATAAAAGGTGGGCTCCAAAAAGGTGGGACTTGGTCACATGTGGAGATTGTGACAAGTCCAAGGTTGGTCACATGTGGAGATTGTGACAAGTCCAAGGTTCTAGAAGCCTTGGAATGATGGAATGTGAATTAAAAATTCACATATAAAAGAGGGGAATCTAGGAAGAATAAAAAGGAATTAAAAATTCCTTGGAGAATGATTAGGCTTAATTAATCAGTAATTAGAGGATAATTAGGGGCTAATTAGGATTAAAAGCCAACTTGCAAAGTTGGAGGATGTGACACATCCTAATCAAGGATTAGGCATGTGCACATCCTTAATGAAGAGATTAGGAAATGGATTAGGATTAGATGAAAATGACATGTGAGGAATTAAATAAATGTAATATTTATTTAATTTATTTGATGAAAAGAGGATTAAGGAGGGTAAGGTATTTAGTTATTAATTAAATACCTTAGGGGTTTGGCAGAATTAAAGATATTAATTAAATAATAGTAATATTATTTAATTAACTAGGATAAGAGGATGTTTAGATGAAAAGTGATAAATTTGGATAATTTAAGTGTCCAAATTTGGATGTCTCATAACTATCCGAGAGCCACAAAATTTTGATATGATTTCAAAGCTTGGTCTTTTAATATTTTATTTGAACATATTCTTTCCAACATATTAACACAACTCTTTGATTTTCTTTTAGCTTTAGATGCATACTTGGTAATGCATTTGAGAATAAATATGAACATGAGATGATGGGTTGGAAATCTAAATTATCCCCCCATAATGATAGTATCTCTAAGTTATGAATGCTTAGCCTATCATTTTTTCTTGTTGACCATTCATAAAACTTGTTTTCTAATTCATCACACAATAAAGTGGGTTTTATGCAATCTTTCTATGGAGCTTTGTATCTACATTGTACATGTTTCCATTTTTCATGTAGGCAAGTCCTCTCACTACATTTGGTGTTTCTTTGTACACGATTAAGTAGCTCTTCATAATCAGTGTAGGGATCGATAGCGAATATTTTATATATGTTTAGTAGGCATGGATCATCCTTTGAATTTTTATGTATCATGTTATTTATTTCAGACTTAGAGTGAGGGTTCCAAGTAGTGACATAGTCATCAAATAATTCTTTTTCTCTATCTATTTCTAATTGATTTTCCCAATCTAGGGTATCCATGTTTGGTGCATTTTCTAGCCATAGGAATCCATGTATATGTGTAGAGCCTCAATGCTTCAATTCTTGCCTACACCAATAATTTTTTACGTGCATGATATTCTCAATACTCTTCATGAAATATTTTGAAATGTTGATGTAGATATAGAGATGTGGTGTGTGGGATTTTAATCATGTTATCTATATAATTTTTGTTAGAGAGAAATGTAGATGTAGTGTTGGTTGAAAAAGAATTTGTAAATCAAGCCACTTTGTATATGCTGCACTTAATGTGAAGAAAAATGTCATGGAGCCTATTTGGTTTATCATATTTGTTAGATTAGAATGACACTTGTTCCAATATGATCATGTTCCTCATAAGGCAGAGCCAAAATGCATTGATAATTCTTCAACTAATTGATTGTCAAGTAGTTTATGTAAGTGGCCACAAAGGTCTTCAATAATGGTTGGTTTATGATCATCTAATTTTCTTTTTATAAAAAAAATGCAAATGCTTTGCTACAATGTTGCATCATAATATTTAGAAGGAAGTATTGAAACCATGGATGTTGTCCAAATCTATTATCATGCTATTGCATAAGATGCAAGGAATATTCATGAAGTCGTACTTCCCTAGCTCAAGGTTGCATGGGGGCATGTGAACCAAGATGGGAAAAAAAGTGGCCAAATGCCCAAAAATGAACAAAACATGTTTGTGCTTTTAATAAATTCAAATAGCACAATCGTGTTATGGCTCGAAAATTTTTATCCATAACACGATTTTGTTATTTAAACTAATAATGCGAACACATTATTATTAAAATAAAACGTGTATGCATTATTATCAAAACATATTGTGTATGAATTTTTATTAAAGAAATTTATGTGTACGCATTTCAAAACACGTGTGTTATTCTCAATAAAGTTATAAAAAGAAAAAAAGACTGCCATTTTGCTCACTTGTGGCCTATGTTTTCAGTAGTTGTTTTGCTTCCCTCAACTGAGCATAACACGAACATGTTTTTTCCTTTCCAATATTGCTTCACAATGCCACGTTGGAGAAGAGGCAAGTGATTTTTTTGCATTTGATTTAAAGTTTGTTTGCATTAGGGAAAATGGACTATTTTTTTTATCAATTTCATGTTTTTATATAGCAAATAATGTAAACACTGAGCCACAAGAAAATGTAAATTCAATGAATTTCTTGAGGAAACCCTAGGATACTTGACCCTCCTTATACCCTTCCAACAAACCCTAGACAAAGCCAAGGGGATTTGTTAGGGCATCTAGAGAAAAATAAAATTGTAATTCATGAATTAGATTCAAAATTGAGGGGTTCAATATCAAACGAGCATCACCAATCCCTTGCCTTTGCATTAGAAGTCATTTTGACGAATGTTGACACCATCATGAATCAAATAAACCAATCTAAAAGTTATAGAGATTCATGTTGTCAATATTATGCAACAAAATTGTCCTTTGATGATGTGAAAAAGAAAGACATAAGCAAAGAAAGCATATGTCTTCTTTTTACAGATCCTAAAACCAATCAACCTATTCCTCTGAATTCAAAGAGGTTTCCAATAAATTGGTGTAATCATGAGGAGATAAGAAATAGGTTTTGGGATGGGTGGTGGATGGTCTTTGACCAACCTCCATGTAATAATTATGAGGTTCATTTTCTAAGAAAACTATGTTGTGAGTTTATCCTTCATGAAATACCCAATTACTTTGATATGAGAGTGTTTCAAGGTAGAGGTAGAGGCTTTGTGTAAAATAGACCAAGAGCTCATTGGGTAGATAATCATGAAAATTGAAGAATACTGGCACAAAGACCTATTTATCATGTGATAGTTCTAGTAGCCATTAGGGAGAGTATGGATGTGTAGACTCTCCATGTAGTTGCTAGCCTAACAAACATGATTATAAAGCATGGAACATAAATTTCCTAGCCTTTTTCCTCACCAGATGATGCACCAACTCATTCATCTAGC
The DNA here is from genome assembly GCA_007258455.2 of Sequoia sempervirens. Lineage (NCBI taxonomy): Eukaryota > Viridiplantae > Streptophyta > Pinopsida > Cupressales > Cupressaceae > Sequoia > Sequoia sempervirens. The sequence continues at coordinate 17,920 of VDFB02346330.1, forward strand.
TTTGGTGCCCCTAGCTCTCATATATGCCCAAACTGTTGTAATTTATGCTTTGGGAGAGATAACAATGCAGATGGTGCAGATGGTTCCACCTCCCATGTGTTTTCTCATTGTCAGTATAGATGTCATGGGAGTAGTGGGGGTCATCAAGGTGGTGCATAAGATGATATGGTGATGACATATGAGTTTTTAAATGAGGTGTATGCCCTATACTCAACCCTATACCCTAAACCCTATACCCTATACCCTAAAACCATAAACCATAGGCCCTACACCCTAAATAATGAATAATTTAGAGATATTAAAGGGAGAGAGGATATACAGACAAGGGAGAGAGATATAAAGAGGTGATATACAAAGAAATGATGCAGAGAAAGATATATGTAAGATATATAGAAGAGATATCTACATAGGGAGGGAGGGAGAGGTAGATAAGGACGAAGGAGGGTAGAGATAGGAATATGAGGTTTATAGTGGAGAGGGGGTGAGGTTAGATAAAGAGAGGTAGATCTAGAGGAGAGTTCAATGATAGAGAATAATATAAATGAGGAGGAGAGTAGAGAGGGGTAGATGTGAGACTTAACCCTAAACTAGATATACCCATTTAACCCAAAACCCTATACCCTATACCATCACTTCCCTAAAACTTATCCATCAACCCTAGAAACTAAAGCCAAGAGGCTAAACTCTTACCCTATACCATAAACCCATAAACCATGGGCCCTACACCTTAAATAATGAAAAAAATTGAGATATTAAAGGGAGAGAGGAGAGAGAGACATGGGAGAGAGATAGAGAGAGGTGATATATAGAGAAAAGAAGAAAAGAAAGAGATATGTGAAATAGATATAATAGAGATCTACATAGGGAGGGAGGGAGAGATAGATAAGGATGAATGAGGGGAGAGATAGGAAGGGGAGGTAGATAGTGGAGAGAGAGAGAGAGGTTAGATAGAGAGAGGTAGATCTAGAGGAGAGAGTTCAGTGAGATAGAGAATAATAGAGATGAGGAGGAGAGTAGAGAGGGGGAGATGTGAGACTTACCCTAGACTAGATATACCCATTTAAGTTGAAACCCTATACCCTATATCGTCAGTTCCCTAAACCTTATCCCTCAACCTTCTAGCAACTAAATCCAATAGGTTAAAACCTTAATCATATACTCAACCCTAAACACTAAACCCTAAACTCTTAAACCATAGGCCTTACACCCTAAATGATGAATAATATAGAGATATTAAAGGGAGAGAGGATAGTGAGAGATGGGAGAGATATAGAGAGAGGTGATATATAGAGAAAATAAGAAAAAAAATAGATATACATGTGAGATAGATAGAAGAGATATCTATATAAGGAGGGAGGGAGAGGTAGATAAGGATGAATGCGAGGAGAGATAGGAAGGGGAGGTAGATAGGGGAGGGAGAGAGAGAGAGGTTAGATAGAGAGAGGAAGATCTAGAGAAGAGATAAAAGAGATAGAGAACAATAGAGATGGGGAGGAGAGTAGAGAGGGGGAGATGTGAGACTTAACCCTAAACTAGATACACCCATTTTCACTCGAAACCCTATACCCTATACCGTTAGTTCCCTAAACCTTATCCCTCAACCTTAGAAAATAAAGCCAAAAAAACCTCATCCCATCCCATCCCTTCTTTTTGGTCACCATCATTTTTCTCTTTCCTAATCAAGGATTGTATATGAACATTCATTCTCTATTTCTTCCATATGTCTCTACACTCAATACATTAAGATGGTTGTTTGGTCTTCATCTCCATCCAACTTATCTCATAATTACAAATTTTTATCTTAAGTCTTTAGATTTGTTATTGTAAGCATCTCCTCATCATTTCATTTTCAACTTAAGTGTTTAGGTTTTTTATTCTAAGCATCTTATCATGATTGCATTTTTGTCTGAAGTGTTTATATTTGAACTATTTTTAGCATCTTATCATCATTGAATTTTTATCTAAAGTGTTTAAATTTTTTATTCTAAGCATCTTATCATCATTTCATGTTTTCATCTTAAGTGTTTATATTTTTTATTCTAAGCATCTTATCATCATTTCATGTTTTCATATTAAGTGTTAGATTTGTTATTCTAAGCATCTTATCATCTTACGTGTTTATTACATTTCATATCGACAACATATATATATACATTCTAAACATTAGACACATTCTAGATTCATTTTAAACTAGATACACATATCTACATTAACATTCACTTGCATATGTCATAAATCACATACACCACTTACAAAAATCATTATTATTACATTGATATCATAATAATCATTAAAACATAAGCCATTCCTATCATCATATAGTTGATCTCCTCGACCTCATTGATCTAGCTGATCTCCTTGACCTCCTTGATCTAGCTAATCTAGATGTCAGGTGATCTATATAGCTTTACAAAATATGTATGTGATTTTAACTTAACAAAACACATATGTGTTTTACTACTATTTGGGCTTATAATGGATTTAACTTACCAAAACCCTATGCACTTAACCCTTTAAACACCTATACACTTAACCTTAAACTATATACCCATAACCCTAAGCTCTATATCCACAACCCTAAACCATATATACCCTATACAATCAACCCTAAACCCTATCCCTCAATCCTAAACTGTAGAGAGAGAGGTTAGATAAAGAGAGGTAGTTCTAGGGAACTAAAGTCTATACCGTATACCCTATATTGTCAGTTTCCTAAACCTTATCCCTCAACCCTAGGAAGTAAAGCCAATAGGTTAAACCCTTGACCAGATACTCAACCCTATACCCTATACTCTTAACCCTAAAACCTGTTCCTTATACCCTCAACCCTAAACCCTATCTCTCAACCCTAGGCCTTAAAGTGTATAGGATAAACCCTCAATCCTCAACCCTATACCATATACCCTCATGCCCTAAACCCTATCCCTCTTGACCTTGGACCCTAAGGCATATATAATAAACCCTCAACCATATACACTCGACCCTAAACCCTATATCATATATACCCTCAACCCTAAACCATATCCCTTAACCCTAGGCCCTAAAGCCTAGGGGATGAGCCCTCAACCCTATACACTCAATTTCCTAAATGATATGCCCTCAACCCTATAGTAACAAAAAAATTACCCCTTTTTCCTTAATTGATTTGGGAATAATTTTCATTGAATTAACCTAATTTTTCCCAGGTTTAATGTTGTAATGTGTTGTACACATTCACATTGATCTTGGGCCCCTTTTTAATAAAATGTACTTAATTTGAACCCTCTTTATGGTGTTTTAAAGTGTTGTAACATAATTTTACATTTATCTAGGGACCTCTTAATTAATTTTGGTTAATTAGAGTTAATTAGCCCCTTTAATTCAAATTTAAGCCTTATTTGTGACACCTTTCGAGGATCCATCCTAACACCCATAATTCAAAATGTAAAAAAATTAATTGGGAAAAATCAAGGTCCTAGAAATTGGTGCTAGGGCCCATTTTCCCTAGGTGGCAAATGGGTCCTCCTTCTATAGGACCCCCTTTCTTTGCATATTTCACATGGGTTTTTAATGTTTTTTCACCCCCTGAAGGTATGGTCCTAGAAACTTGTGCCAGGACCCATTTTCCCTAGGTGGAAACTGGGTCCTCCCTTAATAAGGACCCCCTTTTTGAATTTGATTTTGGTCAGATTTTAATAACAGTCATTTCCAAATTTGGTGTCGACTTGAATTGTTTGAATTTCAGGGTTAATCTCTTGATTTAGTATAAATAAGGGGTTAATTCACATAGTTTCATCCTAGACTTCCAAGCATTCATGCATTATAGAAAATTTGAGTTCACAAGAACATTTTAAAAGGAATTTCAAGGTAGATTATCAAGGTTTTATTGCAGCAATTCAAGACCATTTCATCATGTTAAGGGTTTAGTTCATTCATGCATGTTGTTGAGCTAAGATAATGGATGTAGCATTGAAGATATACTTGCAAGCATTGTTTCATATCTTCTTCAAGATCAAGATCTACATGCTTCATGGTCACTTCATGTTAGATTGCAGATTTATATCCCAAGATAACATCCAAAGTATCACCAATCATATATTTTATGTTTCATGCTTCAATTACATTATTTCATCATTTGATTTAATTACCTACAAGGGGTTTGACTTAGGAAAACCCCTATTCACTAACAATCAACAAGTTTTTCTTCCCTTGAGTGTGTGTTTGTAGATTTATAGGTTGAAGATCAAGTGGAGAAGAAGTTTAGAGAAAAATTGTCAAAGTTGTCAAGTTGCAAGATTGACCTTTATAGTGCAAGAGAAAATAATTGAAGCTACAAAATTTGTTACAGGTTTTCGAGAGCTGAAAAATGAGGATTGGAGAGTGTAGACATCAAGGAAAATAACCCAGATCTCAGTTTCAAAAACCCTAACAGGGACACATTCGCCACTAAAGGCGAATGGGTCCTTTGTTCCCTTAAAATAGGCTTCTTGTAGCAAGCTACACACCATTTTAAGCTCTAAAAACTCCCCTCATAGTTGCTATAACAGTTAGAGTTAGTTTCTGATTTTTATTTGCATATTTTGGTTCTAATAATTGTGTGTTTGGTGGAAAAATATAGTGGTTCATCATTTTGGTGAACCCTATTTTTCACCTAAACAAACCATATGCATTATGTATCATATATTACCCTCAACTCTAAACCCTAAACTCAACCCTAGGTTGTAAAACCTATACACTCTACCCTATCCTTATACCTTCAACCCTCAAGGTTCCTATACCCTCAACCCTAAACCTTATAACTCCTCCTAGATTGCAAAAATGAAAGCTAATTGAATGCACACTTATAATGCTTATAATAACCGATTACTATGTTGTTTGATTTATGACTTAATGTTTGTAATATATTATCTAAGTGAGAAAGTAACAATAGATTTTAGATAACAATAGTGATACTTAAACTTGAAATTGAGATTGTGTTGATCTGACTTTGCATACATAAATACATAATTTCCCAATTTTAAATTTTAAATATATATATATTGTAATGTCGACTTTATTAATTTCCTCTAAAATAATATACTTGATGGTTTTAGTTTTATTCCCTCTTTAATAATTTCATTTTCTTTACATGATTCATAAACCAATAATTTATTTATTTTCTTTATTTGTTTACTTGCAATTTTGCAAAATACATACATGTTTTGGCTTGCACAAAAAACACATGTACATTTTTTATTTTACAAAACATGTACCTATTTTTCCTTGACAAAAACACATACACGTTTTGGCTTGTAATTAGGATTGGATGACAAGCCTTAGGCTTGGATGGTTCATTTGCCTCATTTTAACATGATTTTCTCCTCCATTCTCATTTTTCAAGTTGCTCATCATCAAGTTTACACATTATAGATCAAATCTTAGTAAAATTACCACCATAATTTGACATGTCTCCTAAACTTTGTAACCATGTATAATTTTTTAGATTTGAACTACATTAACACGTTTATTTTTAATTTCTTTCACTAATGTTTCCATAGTTATTAGAGACATATATATATATGTAAATTGAATGTTTTTAATAACTTTTGACTTACTTATCCAAATTTGAAAAAAAATGTATAATATTGTTCCACACTTTATTCTTTAGACATTGGAAAAAATGCATTTTTGATTATTTTTGTGCAAGTTTGTGACACACACACTTGATGATGCAATTTTAAAGATGCATCCACTTTGAAAAATCATAAAAAAAGTATAAAAAACTACAAAAAAATATACAACTTCTATTACTAACTCTTAACTATATTTCTACGAATGGTTTTTTGAAAATACTAAAGTGAGGGGAACACACTAGACATTATGTTATATTTTTCTAAAATTTAGGAACACTTTTGTGTGCGTGAAGCATTTGATCCTCTTAATATTATCCATTTTTAAAAAAACTTTAGTATTTTAGAAACTAGATTCAGAGTACTGCAATTCTTGTTCATTTGGTATTTTCAAATTTTGAGTGCATGAATCTCAAATTACTCCTCCAAGTTCAGGTTTAACTAATTTTAGAAAAAAAAGTGGCCACTTTTGACCCCATTTTCATGCACCATCTTGGTGCACTTACCCATGGGTAGTGTAGTTCCATTTGGAAATAGAGTGGGAAATGCCATATTATCAAATAAGCCCTTAGTTGTGTATTCATTTAATATAGGGGTTGAACTTATGTGGGGCCAATCAATGATGGGATCATTATTATTTTCTATGTGTAAATAGTCCTTAATGATTTATAACTCACAATGTTTATTTGGTAGTCTAAACATAAATGATTTTGAATATTCTATTTCACTTTCTAGGTAACCATGATTATTTTCAACTTCAACATTTGTTGATGTTTATTCTTCATTTTTACTTTGCATTATATGAAGCATTTCCAAAATGTTTGAAGTAGAATTAGGGAGTAGTGCTAATGTATTGACATTGATTTCAACATCCTTGTAGTAGGGGTCACATTTTATTTTGTATGCAAGTGTATTTTGAACATGAATTCTACTAACATAGCAATCATAATGCTTTCCATGTGTATTAATTATTTGAACTATTCATACATCCAAGTCTTTAGTTCTATGTGGAAGATATTTTGTTATTGTTTTAATCTCTTGGGGGAAGTTAATTGTGTGATTGGACTATATTTGTATTTTCCACCATGAGCATGAGTAACTTGTAACATTGGATTTACACGAGCAATGAGCATCTCTTCTACTTGGGTGAGAATTATAAACACATTTGGTTGTTCACATGGGTACATATTGTTAGTTGCGTAAAATTGATGTATGCCTTTCTTAGTAATGCATCTTCTAAAAGTAGATTTTTTGCTTGATGAGAAAAAATGCATATTGGTGTACTATTCCTTACAAATAATACATGTTTGTAAGATTGAGAGTGCGTCTATTGGGTGATCCCATAATACTGGTTTACAATTTCTGGGAGATCTTATTTTTGCTGAAATCACATATTTTTAGAAAATATAATGATTTAAGCCTTGAAAAGTTCCATTTAAAGAATTCCAATTGAAGAGGTTTTGATCAGACCACCTTAGATCAAACCCCCTTGGATAGAACTCCGCTAGTTTTAAACCATTCCTATAAAGAAGTCTCCTTTACACCTATCAAAATGTTGATAAAACCCACTTTTGATTTACCTTTTGGGGGATCAAATGAATTCATTTAAAATTTATTTTTTGTAAGTATGTAGTCCTTATTATAAGCTTCCCAAAAAGTACAATTTTAAATAAATTTAATTTAATTATTATATTTATTTTTTATTTCTTGTGAACGTAGGTTTTTCACCGAGAATCAAGCTCTTTGTTCTACACATGTGGAAGAATAGCAAATTATCAATTGTTTTTTTGAAAAATATCAGTGCACTAGACATTGAAGTCCTTGATCCATAAAAAATAAAATTGAATTTTGATACATACAATTTTTTTTATGTTGTATACAGTTCACCTATGTCTGAATTGTAATTGGTTTGACTTCGAAACTTGATTAAGGAAAAAAAATCAATAAAACACTATGAAACCGAATGAAAGTACTAGATATTGTAGTTACAAATCTAAATTAAAAAAAAATAGAATTTTATCCTTCATGGAAAAAAAATTATGTTGTATACGGTGAGCATCACTCCTTAAAAATGGTGTTTACTGAAAAAAAATAGTTTTTGAAGGAGATGGAAAAAAAAGTGCAATCTGATTCCAAAAATTTTGAAAAATAAATATTTAGAATCTACAAAAAAAATGTCACAATCACTAGTTTGCATCATCTTCAAATTCCTCATAGTTTAGCCGCTATAGGTGCCTAAAAGTGAAGATTTAGTTAAAAAATCAGTTTAGTGTCCAGTTTGGCCAAAAATTGTAAACCAATATTGTGGGATCACACTATTATATTTCCAAATTTTTTAGATGTTTCTAGAAAGTTGGTAGATTTATTCATATCCAAATTTCTAATTGAATATATGTTTTGTGTCATTTGTTTAGGTAGATGTGTTTCGATTTGTTGATTGAGAACTTGTAGAAACTATTGTGTGGCTAGGTATTGATTGATGTAGCATTTGTTGTAAGTTTTATGTTCATTGCATGCTATAATGAACACTTATTTCTTCTCTACAATGAACATAGTACAAGTGACTTATCTTACAAGATTGTAGATCTTTAGGTTTACTTTGTTTAGGTTGTCTTTCAGAATCTTACAGATTTGAGTTGATCATCTGGAATGAAAGAAAAATAGAAAAAATATAATTTTTTCAACCATTTACATTGGAAAACCAAAAAAGTTTAAATTAAAAATACTATTTTTTTTTGTATTATATGTTAGAAGAATAGGATACAATTGATAATATCTTTCTATGAAAGTACTATAGCACACATTATAGATTTTCCAATCATAGGAATTGGATTTACATTTGTTTTTGTTAATAATAAAGGTAAAAAAGAGTTTTGAAGGTGTCTTGCAATCCTATGCAAGGAAAAATATTATATAGACAATATTTTATGCAAAATAAAATGTAAAAAGTAGGGAGAAACAACCCTCAAAAGAGAAATACATTCTAGCTGATTTTTTTTGGTTAACGATACACAACTCAATAATTTCACTTAACAAAAAGTTGCTTTCACATGTGAAATCAATTATACCTATTGAGCATAGGTTGTCATTGATGTCAAATTGATGACAATAGGTCATTTTTTTGTCAGTGATTATCAAAGGGTGTCAAGACTGACAAAGAGAAGGTTGTTAGGATGAAGACCGATTGTAGGAGTACAAGTATTAGCAACATTTTGAAGGTTCTAGTAGTGTGTTGTTTGACAATGTTTAGGTTGTAGATACTCTTATCATATCTTTATCATGTCAATTGTGGTGTGACTTCCTTCAGATAGTTCATATATTCATTATACCATGTTGGGTATACAGTTAGAAATGTGTATGGTGGTTAGAAAGGATATCTTTTGGGTAGAGAGATTATTTAATATGGGTAGCATTTCTTTCAAAAATGCATTGTAGCTCTTGGTTTGGAAGGAGAGTAAACCTATACTAGTTCTATCAGTTTCCCGAGTTTTCGATGGCATGGCTTAGTGTGTGAGGAGTTTGAATTATTAGGAGCTTCATCAAGCTATTCCAATTTTGAGGCATGTGTGGTAACAACTACACATGTGTGGAATTAAATTCAAGTGTGTGGAGTGAGGATATGACCCGTTTAACTTTCCATTGGTGGCACAAGTGTCAAGTTTTTTTAGCAATAAGACTAGACCTTTGTATTAAACATGTTTCATGTAATTTGAATTTAGGTCCATCCCATGTTGTCCAAGTTGGTGCAGATCCCTGGTTGACATAGTAGAGTGTTAACGTAGACTTGGACATGTATATATTTCAAATGTTTAGATGCCTTATAAGGAAGTGAATTGAGTGACTATGTAATGTGATGTATCTTGAAGAAATAGAGTGCATCTAATGTAATTAATGATTACAATGAAAGTATAAGGAGTGGGATGCACAATTGTGTCATAGTGTGAAGAAAAGAGAGTGTGCTAGTATTAGAGTGTTTTTTGGTGTCATATCTCTAATCCATCATTATTTCTATTCCAGTAGGATTGATGTTCTACCTATTGTATTATTTCGACAAGGATTGACTTGTCTCTGTTCTGGTGGGGATTGGTGTCTCCTATATGTTGGTGCAGGTACTGAAGCCTTCGGTGATTGGTGTCTCCAATAGGTTGGTGCTTGTAGTGTAGAAAAATGCATCTCTTTACATTTTTACACTTAATTAGGAATTAATAATAAAATGGACTTAATTGTGCCTTATTTTTGGTGTTGTAAAGTGTACCCCTTTACACTTTCAAACTTATTTAGGGATCTCTTAATTAATTGATCTTAACTTTCCTTAATTGGCCCCTTTAATTCAAATCCAAGCCTATTTAATCACATTTTCTGAGGAAACCCAACATTCATTAATGCCTTAACATAACACTTCTCATTGAGCAACGTGTGTCCTAGGTGAGTGACCTAGGACCCATTTTCCCATGGGCGAGTGGGTCCTTACTTTGACCTAGGACCTAAATTTAAATTATGTTTTTGGTAGTATTTTAATATATTCAAATCCATATTCAAATGTCGGCTTGTGATATTTGAATTTTAGGAAACTAAGGTTACATATCTATAAATATAATGTCATTTCACTAAGTTTCATCTAAGATTTTCAAGCTAGAAAAATTTGATCTAAGTAATCTAGAGAGAATTTCAAGAGAAATTCATGGCATTCAAGAGTAGATTTATTGAAGATTTATTGTAGCAATCAAAATCCAATTGTCACATCAAAGTCTTCTTGCATCATGCATGTTATTGGAGCTAAGATGGTGATGTAGAGTTCATGATCCATTCGAGTATTCAAAGCATTATATCAATTCAAGATTCAAGGTTCAAGATCCACATCCATTGAAGCCATTTCATGCAAGTTGTAGATCTACATTCCAAGGTTTATTCAAGGGTTGGTAAGTTGTGATATTGAGTTGTTCATTCATCATTTATTTCATGCTATTTTGTTTCATTTTAAGGTTTAATTACCAAAATGAGGTTTGACCAAGGAAAACCCCCATGTACCAAAAACAAAATATTTTTCTTCCTGATTTATGTTACAGATTTAGGTGGAAGAAATCTTAAAGATCTCTTAAAGAGAAAAATTGGAGAACTTGTCAAAGTTGCAAAAGTTATCATATAAGTTTTGATCTCACAGAAACTCACTTGTAGAAATTATTTTCGGCTTTCTAAACCTGAAACAAGTGGGCAAATTGAAGGATTCAAATCTGTAGCAGAGGCTCCTAAAAGTTGAAGACAAATACTAACTCAGGACCCATTCACCCCTAGGCGAATGAGTCCTAGATCAACATCAACAACTCACTTTTGGTGACTGGTACACATCATCTTACCTCTCTCTGATCTCTGATATGATTTCTGGTTCCATTAGTATTGAGATTAATCTATTAGATCCAAGTTGTATATTGCATTTTGGAGTTAGTTTACTATTTTTAGTTTTTCTCCCTAAAGTGTTGTTTAATTAGGACTCTCGTCCTTTCATAAAAAAAGAAATTTGTAGATTCATACTTTGAATTGATTCACCTAAGGGTTGATAGTCATTTCATTGTGTGGGTCTCATTTCTTGGTAAGTTATACTGGGAAAAACTATGATAAGAGATCTTTAATATTTTACTTTTTAGGAAAAAATCGCATATACAAAAATCACCGTATTGTACAAAAAGGATTTTGCATTGGGTAAGAAATCCAAGTTGCAGATTCCTTTTCAAAGAAAAAATTCCTAAAAAGGAAATTATGACTCATGCAACTACATGTTGAACATTTGTCAAAATTATCATAAATAGTAAGTCCCAAAAAAATTATGGCTTCGTTAGAAAATGCCTTCAACATGGTAAGGGGGATACGACAACCCACTACAACCCCTCATCACTTCAAACTTCTTTTGAATAGAAGGCCTTCCATTGTGCCAGGTGCATCCCTAAGTAGACTAGTGTGGTACTCAATATTGACTATTTGTCATTGCTGGAAAAACATCAAAATTGAATTCATATTTAAATAGTGGCTACCTTGACTCTTAGGTCAGTTATATGATCATTAATGTGGTTTAATATATGTAGTTAAGTTGGTTTGGATAGCATCTAAGGTCCACAAGTATGGTATATATAGAAGCTAGTAGATTAATTTATGATATCATCATATTGTGAACTATAATATCATTAGAGATATTTAGAGGTTTAACTCCTCAAGATGACTTATTATTCTCATTATTATCAAATATTTTTAGCATATTTTATATTATATTATTCACTTATGCAAGTTATTTCATGGGTATGTGCAGGATCATCATGGAAAAAATAAGCCCTTAAGTGGCAAAAAATTCAGAAAAATTAGAGCTAGGCAACTTAACTTAAAAATTTGAATAAGTTATCTATATTATTTCAAAAATATGTAAGAATAGAATCTGTAGCAAATTGAATTTAGTTTCTAAACTACTAGGTTTTTTTAAAAAAAAATCTATTTGGTGAAAATTTGAAATTTCAATGTAGTAATACTTAAATTTCAGGCAAAAATAAGTAGGTGTTTGTCTAACCACCTAACCACAATAAAATGATAATTTTTTTATAATATTTTAGATATAAGTAGAGGACTCATGTCTCGATGTGATACATATTTTTGTAATTTTTTCCAAGTAAATAATTAATTATGAATTTTTTATTACAACTTTTAAAATATAAAACTTCATTATGTCTAACCACCTTAACTTGGTCAAAAATTCATAAAATTCATTTTTTTTTTTAATCCTATAGATGGCATAGAATGTGACACATGTTTGATTCAAAAATGTGATACCATTTGAAGCTATGGATGTTTTTCAATCAACCTATCAATCAGGGACTTTAGTTGTAATTCAAATAGAAAATGAATAATAATTATTTATTTAATTCAAAGTAAAGCATAATTTATATTGGTGGAAGGCTGAGAATCTCCTTTAAAAACCCTTTTCGTTTCCTCAATTTTGGGTAAAAAAAATTCCTACCACATGGGCCATCATATCACTTACATATTGCCACTTTTGGCCCATCATGATCCCACACATACCCTCATTCATTTTTGTTAGAGTAAATTTTTATCATTTACTTGCTTAGGTATACTTAGGAAAAATAGTTTATTAGTTTTGCATTTAATTTCAAGGGTAGTTTCTTTCCTGAATCAAGAATTTTTATACCTGTTGCATTTCACTTACCTTTAGAAGCCTATATAGTACATGTAAATTATGCATCTCATTTATTCACTCCTTATTTGGTGAAATGGCATTACATGTTGCCTCTCTCTATCTTGTGAAGGAATTTTTTGTTGCAGTTGGTGATCTTGGGCTCACACTAACATGGTATCAGAGCCACCCAATCTGCAACTCCTTCCTTGAGAGTTTTCATTGGAGAGTTTTTGAGATCGGTTGTTTCGACATTTGAAATTTCTCAAAATTTAAAGATACCTCATTTTTTCAATTTTCTTGTTGAAGGATATTTCATGTTGTTGGTGAATGCAATTGTCATTGCTCGTGTGATTTTTCACCATTGATGAGAAAGACATTTTTTTCAAAGCTTCCATTGATTTCCAAAGGCGTTTGAAGCATTTGGAGGCAACAATTCCTTGATTAGAGGCTGCAATTTAAGGTTTCTATACATGATTTGCATTAGGGGGCCGAATTGTTTGTAGCAGGTGTGATTTTCCTCTGGAGGTCACCATTTTGAGGCTGTGAAGAATCCATTGTGGGAAGCGATTCATTTTTTCCAACGTTTCAATCTTATAGCCACTGCTATTGGGGTGCATTTGGCGTTGGAGTCAAAGAGGAGACACCATCAGAGGCCATTTTTTTGTGAAGAAGGCACAATTTCCTTCATTTATGCGGGTTTCATTCCTTTCATATAGGTGCAATTCATCCTCAGAGGGGTTGATACTCTTCTATGTGGAGATGTTTACTATTTTGAGAGCTCGATTTTCTTTTGAGAGGGCCGTTTTTGACTGTCAAAAAGGCACCGAGTTGAGAAGGCTCGAATTCCTATCTTTGGAGGCCAAAAATATTTTCTCTAGGGCATGATTTACACTACATTTGATGGTTGCATTTTTTTTGGGCACTACTTTTGATTAGAGGTAGCAAAATTCAGTTTGCAACAAAGAGGCATTTTTTGCTTCATTGGAAGACCCATTTTTCTGAGAGACGTTTGAATTTTTGTAGAGAGGGTGTGTTTCTAATTCTCTACCATTTTCAAAGGCCTAATTCATTAGTCCTCTACTAGCACAATTTTCTCTATAAGGAGGTGGTTTGAAGGCCTGAGTTACTAGGGCTATGCAGATTGGAGGATCTTGATTGGCCAATTTTGTAGCAGACTTTAGTTTTCTAAAGTTTTCCATCAAATATTTCTAGGGTTTGGAGGTGGGCCCGTACGCTATGATTTGAGCATTTCACTAGGATCTTAGTCCCACATTTGGAGTGTTGTTTGTTTTTCAGTTTTCATATACCTCAGTGCAAATAAGCATAGTGTGAGCAAAGGCTCACGTGACCAGTGGAAGGTCTTTTCTCGGACATGCATGATTTGCCTTGAAGTGTATATTGCTTGGTGATTGGCCACTTGGTGGTATGACTTGGTCCATTATGTTCAAACCTAGCAATTTGGATTTCACTTGGCCTGAGAGGCTCAATTTTTAGCCCTTGTGCATTCTGTAGTTGTATGGTGTGATTGAGAGCTCTAGAAGATGCTGAAAGTGCCTCTATAGGCCCTTTTTTATTTATGCATATCTTTTGCAAATGAAGGCCAATTTTCTCAAACCACATATCAACGGAAAGGTATTTTTGTCACATTTGTAGTGGTTGAGGAATTTCTCTCATATTTTTCTATTTGGTGGTGATTTTAATCTGTTGAAGTTCAATATTGGATTTGCTTGATTCTTAGCCCTTTTTTTGCATTATTGCTTCCTAAAGTATTTTGGGAAGGCTTCATTTACAATATTTGGGAGTTTCTAATTGTTGTTGAAGGTTATTGTCTTTATATTTTTGGAGATTTGTCATAGTTGATTATGGGGTTTTCAATTCATCCTATTGTGATTATGTTGAAAAGGGGAAACTATGAACAATGGAGAGATGGCATCATAAAACATCTCAAATGGCTTCATTTGTTGCCACATTTGTATAATCTTGCTCCCCTTCCTGTACTGATAGTAAGAAATTTGCAAGGAATTGCAAAAGGAATCATGTGCTAGGAGTTATTGCAATGCATATTGATGATGCCACTTTGGATGCTATTGATCATTTTGAGTGTCCATATATTCTTTGGACTAAAATCTGGGAAATACATGGAGATCCTGATACTCATCTATTCCTAGATGATCCTGTTTCAAATTGTCTTGTGCCTCTTCATTTTTTAGATAGGATTCCCTATGATCATGCTACTATGCAGGAGTTTGAAGTTTTGGAATACATTGAATCTTTAGATGAGGATGATGAGGGTTCTTTAGATGCTTCTTCTTCTCCATTAGGGACAATTGATCTACCTTCACCTTCAATGATTCATTGTGTAGAGTCATTGATTGAGGCTCCTATCATTCCTATTCACCAAGACCATTCCTCTTGTGTTGACGATTCATTGAGCACGTCCAATGATTCATCACAATTGATATCTCATTGTCTTCTTGATTGAGATTTTTATTTGTCAAACATTGGTTCATTGTTCATGGAATCTCACATTTCTGATTTGGAGGACACATTTGAGGGTATATCCCTCCTATTTGATGATAGTTGTTGTACAACTATTGTCACACTATCTCAATCTCTGGAGAATGTTCAAAATTAGTTTTTAGTGGTACCTTTTTTATCACCTTCTGTTGTGATTGGGCATGCTCTTGATTGGTTCGTGGCATCATCATCTTCCAAGGTCTTGGCGACACATGAGTATATTTCAGAGGTATTTTCATCCTATATTTGGATTTCACTTGCTACTTCCTATCTAGAGTGGGAAGCATTCCTGCATTTGTATTTGGTTTTGTTTCTTCCAAAAGGGCTCGACAAGTTGTTTGTTGACACCAGATCATGTTTTGTCTTTGGGAACTTACCATTTTTGTGTGTGATTACACATTGTGGGGGGACAATATAGTCTCTCTATTTCCCTCTTATGGGGGGCCATTAATTGTATATACATGATGTATGTATTCCTTGGGGGATGTGATTGAGTCCTCCATCTATGCATCCTTTTTGTTTTCATTTCTCTTTTGTAGAGGGGTTGTTTTCCCACATGGTTTTTCTCCTTTTCTCCAGTTGTGAGAGATTTCTTTTTGTAGTTGTAAATGGGTAGCTAACATGGTTGTGTAGCCGAGATCCATATTGCATCTTCATTTTGCATAATAATTCTCCCTAAGTTGCACTTAAGGGGGGTGTTAGAGTACATGGTTTTTACCATTTACCTGCTTAAGTTTACTTAGGCAGAATAGTTTATTAGTTTTGCATTTAATTTCTTAGGTAGTTTCTTTCCCGTATCGAGAATTTTTATACCTGTTGCATTTCACTTGGCTTTAAAAGGTTGTAAAGTATGTAAATTATGCATCTCATTTATTCACTTCTTATTTAGTGAAATGGCCTTGTGTTGCCTCTCTCTATCTCGTGAAGGACATTTTTGTTGTAGTTGGTGATCTTGGGCTCACACCAACAATTTTAATACAATAAAAAATAAAAGACAATATAACTTCAACCTCTTTAGAAAAGCTAAACTATCATTAATCTTGTTCTTTTAATTATACTTTTATATTTACTTGTAATTTATGTTAATGTATATATGATTAAATAGTGAATTTATATAATTTCTTTAAATTTATATATATTTTTTAAAAAAATTTATTTCATAATTTTTAAATATCTATCATCAAAATAAAAACATACTTTATTAAAATAATGTTTATCCAATATTTTAAATTTACATATTTGACTATATTTATCAAATAATTGAAATTCAAAATCATATTATATTTATGCCAAGAGGTGTCTACAGTGGCATCCATCAAAAATCAAAATTCAATGTAAGGGATAAATCTTTAGCTTGAATTTGATCTTCAAATGACATGCAAAGTTCTGGCATAACTACATCCATTGTATGTAGACATTTTTTCAAGCAAATTTAAAGGATATTTAAAAATAGTTTTAAATCGATTTGATATCTTTGTTTTACATTCATACAAGACAATGTGAAAACCCCTCCACGAGTGGTGCAAAAATATGAAAGGCGTTCAAATACTCAAGGAATTGAAGATGGGAATCACATATTTGAGATGGGATGGTATATGGTTTTTCTCTTATTTTGATTGATAAAAGGGAATATGCCATAGTCAATTTGAATTGTAACCATTTTCTGTATATATTGTTCATTTGCTGACTATTGGTTTGTTGATTGGAATGGAGGAGGTGCCATTGGACAAGTAGTCTGGATATCTTTAAGCTTTATTGGCACCACTTTGTCAATAGGTAATTATTTATTATGATTACTATCTGACTGTGATAATTCTTTAGATAGTGAAAGGTAAAATTTCTTGGATAAGCAAATATGTTGTAGGGAAAATATGATTTTTAATGATGATTACTGGCTGTTCCCAAATACACTTGAGGTATATATGACAATCCTTGCTGTGAAAGAGTATCTCTGAAGAAAATGCATTTTTATTCAATCCAGTCTCTTTGATTCTTCTTAAGTTGATTTAATCGTTCTTGGATCTAGGTTACTATTTTTCTTGCAAATGCTTAAGCACAAGATCCAACAGGTTCTACTACAAGCCTACGACAAGTTATCTTTGCTATCAATTCATTAAGCAAGGTTTCCATTTAGCTTTTAGGTTGTCCAAGTACAATTTTAACTTCTAAGCATCTACAAAATGTTGGAAGTCAAGTTTCTTAACCATCACATATATAGTTTTGGTGGCTCTTGTGTGTTTTAACAAATCTAACATTTTCTTTTTCAGGGATTTGGTGAACGCCTGTCAACTACTAGCTGTCCTACAGTTGACAATGTGTTTGAACAAATACACTTTAAGAAGCTAGATATTATAATATCTATCATGAACAGTAAATAGAAAATAATTCAAAAATATAGTTGGCTTAGATGCTATATATTATAATTGATCATTTATTGATACTTGAAACATTTAATTATTTGTTGGCTATAGCTTGTAGTTGATGAAACTATAAATGTTCATGACTAAATAGTAAAATAAACAATTGAAAAGTGCTATAAAAAATGATCTAAGACTTCTTGTACACCTCAACATTTTATGCCTAAGGTTAAAATTAAAAAATGTCAAGTGAGCTACAAATGAAAATGGTACTGTCACTAAACATGTGGAAAGGCCTTTTGCTGTAGTTGATTTAAGTTTAAACTATAAAATTCCATAAGACTAAAATAATCCAACAATAGAATGAGTTTGACCTTAGACTTGTTGTGTACAACTAGGTTAAAATTGAAGAAAATTTTAAGTGGTACATAAGAAAGTGGTAGAATCACTAAATGGCATGTGAGAGGGCCTTGTGTTTAGAAGCAAGAAATTTTACTCAAAACTTATCTCCATGAAATTATAACCTTTTGAAACTATCATGACTCCGTATCTAATGATAGTTAGCATTGTAAAAGAATCCAACAACAAGACCAAGTGATAATGCACAACAATAAAATGGTGCTAGGGTATGATTAGAAGAGAAAATGAGAATGCGTATGTTACTTGTCAGAGATTGCATGGTATATGGTGGCCTTGCAACTTATGTGGGATGATTAGGCAGAAGATTTGGCTCTGCTGCTTTGAATATCAACTCAATGATGTGCTTACATAATATCAATACAACTGATGAATTTTTAGACAACTACTACTTTCCAATTTCAATCAATAAAATAGGTGTTTTTTATTTCTTTAAAGTTGGCATATTCGATTTTTTTTGTTTCAATATACATACAGATTTATATGTAACTATGATTGTTGCGGTATTTTAATTCTTTTGGTTTTTGCTTCTTTTTTTAATTTGATAATTTGTTGTATTTATATTTTGTTCTCATCCTACATAGGCTCTTAAATCAAGTGCAAGGATTTTAGGGCTTTGATTGGTGTATATTGTGAGAACTTCTTTTCCATGGGACTGGTTTTGTTGTTTGTTGAATTTGAACGGCTGTGTGTTGTTGCTGTTTGAAGGCCAATCAACCAATTGCATGTTGTTTTGAAGATATTAATGGTAATTTCTCTGGTTTCAATTCTTGCTGTGTGTTTTGTCTTGGGGGTCCAGTTTGAGATTGATTGCCTTTCGATGAAATCAAAGAGTGAAATATGTTTCAATATACTGGGAAAAATCTAGTATTTGTCAGAAGTAGAGTATTTTCTAAAGGCTATCTTTTCACAAATTGAAGTTTTGATTCACCGCTCAACAAATTTGTGTCAAAACTATTTTCTTTGTTAGATGAATATTTTGTAATTTTAAGTAGATTTCCCTTAAAATGAATATGTCATAATTTTTAAGTAGATTTTTCTATAAAATGAGTGCAAATTTTCCTATAAAGTGAATATGCAGTAAATTTTCTTTCATAATTATTGATGCTTTGTATGAAAATTTCCTTAAATTTTTCCTGGTTGGAATGGATTTACAAAATTCTAATTATTATGCTTTTGGTTTAGATGTATGATTACTTATCATGTTGTAAGGGTAGAGATGTCAATTTCAATGAAATCCAACTGTTTATACAAAAAAAAATCTAAATATTGAATCACCAATCCCACCTAGAAGTTTTTCCAAATAGAAATTAGCTATAATGATTTTGATAATATAATATGATGAATAGAGATTAGTATGTCAAATAGAGATTAGGTAAGCTGATTCTAAATATGTAGAATTCCCTCCATCCATAGCACTTGCAACTTGATATTGACAGGATACATTGCCATCCATCAATGTGAGCAAAGGTCAAATAGAAAAAATAGCTATAGTGATTTTGATATTTGACAATGTCATATAAAAGATATAAATTAGCTGAAAATAGACACTTTAAAAAGAATAACTCTCGACATATTTTATATATATTGATATTTAATATATATATACTAATTTAAATTTCAATAAAAAATAAATCCAAAATATTAAGTAGACAATACACATAATAAAAATTTATCACATTTTCATCATCGTTTGAACAAAACATTGCATTCAATAAACATAATGAAAATTTGCCGCACATTTTCATCATCGTTTGAACAAAACATTGCATTCAACTTAAAAAGCTAGTCTCTTGTCAAATACTATCGTTGAAGAAATTTGGTATTTCTAGTATCATATAAACAGAAGCATTCAATTTTAACTTTAATTGGCGGGTCAAATAACATCATTGCTAAAATATGTGGTACTCGCGCCATGGCCAACAAACATTTCCTAAATGGATTTTTCAACTTAAATTGTAGCAAAAAATACATCAAAATTCTTGATTAGTTAATGACTAACAATGGGTCAACTACAGTACAAATTAAATTTCCGCGTGCCAAATATGATACAAGTTAAACTTCCGCCAACGGACGATGATTTGGTCTACCTGAGTTGTTCTTCGCTTACTCCGACTGATCACAAAAGTGAGAAGAAATAGTAAAAAATGTCGGAATCTTCCTCACCGGATATTCTCCGGTTCGCGGAAGTTGCCTCCAAACGAAGAAAACAACGTTCGACATTTTCATCCGACTGGCAATGGGAAACCACTTTCCGATCAACAAGTAAACAATTGTGCAGCCTTATTTTGATGAGGTCTCATCGGGAAATAATCCGTTAAAATCCGAACAAAATGAGTACAAATTCATCAAATTTACTGTTCAAAATGTTCACTGTGTTCTTCTACCAATCTCCGTCAAAATCAACCACGAAGCTCAAGCTGCCCAGCCTTCCGTTTCTGGAGAAAGCGTTGAAGTGATTTTTTCTTCGCTATTGGAAGTTCTGCACAACAGATTCATTCCCTTGTTATTACACTGAAAACAATATTGCATTCTAAATTGTAACAAATTCAATTCGAGAACTTACTCCAATGTGATATGCCGAGAGGATGTCTTTGATTTGTGCCGTTTGCAGATCCTTCTAGATTGGAAACTATTTCTCTTAATCCCTCTGAAAAAGCTACAAAACTTGAAAGGATTGGAGAATTTCTGTTACCAGCTGCCATGGTCATTATAGCCTTTGCCTGTTAATGAATCAGACTGTGAGTTCCACGTTGAAAGGCAAATTAAGCTCCGTGATGTAAATAATCTCAGGGTTAAGAATACTTCTTACTTTATCAGAAGAAACGTTGCCGTAGACATTTACTGCTCCATTGTAGAAAAGCATTAGTTGAGAAGATGACGCTTCGGTAGGGGGTTTGAAATCCAATGCAGCGGCAGCTTCAGAAGAGCTGATTTCTGCATCGAGGGAAGGCGATTGGCTATCCTTACTATCCGATTGAAATCCTGTGGCGTGTTGCGGAAACAATTCCATAGTCTTTAAATCTTCAGAAACCACGCAGTGAGGCTCTCTGTGAGAATGATCTGGACTGTTCACATATCCATCAGAGAGCACTTGTTGCAGCATATGCGGTTTAATCTTTCCCAGGCATGACTGTATTGCTGTTAACATTGAAGCAAAATTCGACATCAATATTAAGGATTGAAAGGTATTGTATTAATTAACAACATCAAGTTTTCTTTGTTCATGATAATGCATTGTTAAAATTTCTGGTGTGGATTTTTTTAAAATCAAATCAGAAATTTTAACACAGTTTCAAAAATTCACACACTTTCAAACCAGAAATTTTAGGCAAGATATTTTCTTAACTGAAAATAAATAAAGAAACAACTTACCTCGCCTCTTCATAAGCGGTCGCCGACAATCCATGGCAGAACTGGTATTCTGATCACCGCCAATTCCCAAGAAATCGATTGTCACCAGGTGAGGTTGAGACATCTCTTACCAAAACAAATCTAATTCCCTTCCGAACAATCAAGGCAATTGGAGGAAGTCACAGGTATGGTATTTAAGGAATTGCAGGACAACAATGGCTGGTCTTTCAGACTAGTTAAGAAACGTGAGGCATGGCGGCAATTTGAGAGGTAAAGAGCATGTGCGAGAAGACAGGCAGGCTTCGTGCCATTCAGCAGTCAAGTTGGATTAGTATGCAGTCGACGCAAGAGCAGTGTAGTAGGCAGGCATGTGCTGAATTCATTCCATAAAAGAAAATCATACAGGTGGGTGTGAAAAGCGTGAATAGAAAAGGAATGGCGTGCATATTCATCCGAAGAAGTCGCCGAGCTGTACAAAGTGGATACCACATGCTTTGACAGTTGTCGGTGACCAAGCGTAATAGTTGAGCACTACTTAGTAAAAGCGAGAAGTTTCCGCGATTTGGACTGTGGAAATATCATGTCTTCGAGGATCACGTTTCTTCCGAAACAAACTTAGGTACGAAGGTTTAGCTTTGAGTTTCTGATTATAAATATTTAAATATTAAATTGGTTAACTGAAATCAGGGAAACGATGAATGTGCTGTCCCGTGGGGGCCAAACTTAATTTATGCATACAAAAGCCACATGAGACTGCTTACAATGCTTTACAAGTACTAAGCACTTTCCATATTTGGACTTTAGAAATAGCTTTGTAATAGGATACCTTGGGTGGGGGAGGGTTCTTTTTCCTCACATTTTAAACTCATTTGCCACCACAATACACGTGTTAAGTCAATGTGGTACAACTTTGTTTGTTGTTTAATAGATTAGTAGAATGCCATGCCATTTAATAGATTAGTAGAATGTCATGCCACAAGCCAATGTGATACAATATTGATTGTTGTTTATAGGTTGGTAGAAGGTCATGCCACAAATCAATGTGGCACAATTTATTTTGTTGATCTATCTTAGAGATGTAATAATCAAGGAAATGAATCATATTTTAGATGTTGAAATTTTGGCAATTTTGGCATTATTGTATATTCATGATGTAGTAGAATTTTGTTGATTAGTTGATAGTGATAGGAATTTTAGTTTATTAAGTTTTTTTTGGATTGTAAAACTTCCTAATAATAAGTTTGAGTGTAAATTAATAAAATAATGTTGTAACTTAGATTTTATATTTTGGTATTGGAAGTATCTTATAATTTATTGTTATTATGGTAGCCGCTGCATGAGGTATGATTAAGATTTTGTTATTATATTATGAATAGAGTATGTTGCTAAATTAGGTATGACAATGTAAGTGCATATGAAACATTATTACGATGCATGTGATTACAGTTAAAAAAACGTAAATATTGTTGGAGATTTTTTTGATTACCATAGGTTAATTTGGTCTTCTTTATATGCTCAATCTAAAGTTATGTAGGTTTAGACTAAAGAGCTCAATATTATTTCTATTTTCTCTTTTATTTATTCTAAGTTTTAACATATAAATTTTAGTATTCCTAAAGGGACAAGACTCCCTTTTCTAACAAGCTT